>PVLA01001184.1:0-12455 GCA_004027455.1 Hydrochoerus hydrochaeris
AGTCTCATCAACACTTGGGTTTGGACACCAGATGTAGTGGTTCATTGATTGTGTCAACCTGAGACATTTAGAAGTTTAACTAAATGGGTTTAGCAACTCTACACCAAGGGTGTGGAAGACTCACCCTAGGGTGGCTCATCACCTGGAGGTATAAAAGGGACGGAGGAAGGACGAATGCATTCCATTCTTGGGAAAAGCTCCAGTCTTCGCCTTTGATTGGACCTCATCTCCTGGCTTCCAGTGTAGCCTCTTCAGCCTTTCATCATAGAGCCTTCGGTCTTCTGTCACAGACCCGTCAGCCTGCTGGTGTGGTGTTGCACAAGACCTTACAGTGAACTCCAGACCTTGGATTGAATCCTTCGGCCTCCAGTGTGCAGACAGCCTCTACAGGCTTCCTCACCTGACTCTGTGGCTGACCATCATCAGCCAATCTTGTTGTTTCTTTTACATCTGTATATCTTGTATTATGTCTGTTCTCTCTAGTAAAACCCTGACTTATATACCAGATAAAGGCATCAGATGAAACTGGGGCCTCTTCCTCCCTGTTCCTCTGCCTCAGTGTGGTCAGCAGTGATGACTGAAATACCCTAGAGATAGTTACTGGCTTGGCCACCACTGCACATAGGGCTGCTTTACACCTTCTCCTTTTATGGAAGTTGGATGCAAAAATCAACAAATCATCTGTTTACCTGTTCACAAGCCTGTCCTTGATAATTTAAGCATCGCAACCCACTTGTCTTAACTTGATCCTTACTGCAGCATCCTGAGTAAATTACCAATCTCTCTGAGTTACTCGGTTTATTTAGCCATAAAGTGAGGATCACCACACAGCTCACAAAATAGCACAGATCATAAGTACATGTGCAACTTCTGTTTCAGCAGCTGGCTCATAATAAACTGCATATTAATTTAAGTTACACGTGTCTTATTAAAATATTCTTTTAAAAATAAGCATCAGGAAATAATTGTATCTCTTTCATACACTTCACTATAAAACTATGCGGTGCCTTCTCCAACCTTACAGAGAGCTAGGTCACCTAGAACAGTGCTTCCAATTCATTATTGAAAGCCTAACCCTAACCCTTTGGGTCCACCCTCCTGAGAGGGATTAGTGGTCTTAAGAAAAAGTGGCTGAAGGGAGCTGCCTTGCTCATTCTGTCCCTCATCCATGTGGGGACACAGAAATCAGCTGCTATAAGGGGTAGGTCTTCTGTGGCACCAAATCTGATGGCACCTTGATCCTGGTTTCCACCAGAAATGTTGCTGAGCAGTGCAGCAGGGCAGCTCCGCGTTGGGTCTTCCCTTTGTGCCTCCAAATCTGGTGTCTCCAGCTGCAGACAGTGCTGGCCTAGAATTTCTGTCTCCTCCAGGACTATAGAGAAATACACTGTCTCATCATTCCAGTGAATTCTTCTGTTTGTCAAGGTATCTTCTTCATATATTATTTACTTTACTGCTTTTGGAAAGTATTATTTCAAACTATTTTGGAGAAGAATTAGTGAGCTACATGCAAGTTCAACAGATTTAATTATGTCTAGGTGAATCTGTCCAAACTCCCACCCTATTTGCCATCTTCCCCGATTGTCCACTCAGTTATTTGAAGAGTCTTGAGTTGTCACTGTTCGACTTTATGTACCACCCAGAATGGTGTCAGGAACAGATAAATGAAGTTTATGATGATTATGGTAATGACCTTTCAGCACCTGAAATATTAAAAGGAATCACAAAGTAGAATGCTGGCAACCCATCAATACATGATAAGCATTTATTGAGCTCTGATAATGAACTTCACTCCATGTCAGATGCTGTGGGGAAAGAGAAATCTGTCTTATGCTTCTTTTTTATCCCTTGAAGAGTCCTTAATCAAGTTCAAAGAAAAAAAATACTGATACTTTAAAAAATAAAGTAATTGTCTAGATGTGTGTTCTTAAGTGCTTACTTTGATAAGACTGTTAAGTTGTGGTGGACTTTTCATGGTAACTAGATAAAAATATTAATGTCAGGGTTTTTATTTTTAACAAATAATGAGATCCTGCCTTAGTATCATTGAAAAATGAAGCTGTTTCCTTTAAACTCATTTAATTTTAATTTCTAAAAATAGTTTCCAAACATTAATATAGTGATTTTTCTTCCTGAATATAATGGAAGTCTGGCTTGAGTTTGACATTGAACTTGGTAAAACGCTAGTATATCTGAACATCAATCTTTTGTATTCTTACACTGGTTTAATTTTCAGATTTAAAGGAACTACGGAATGCAAATAAATTTGCATTTGTAAACTTGAGGAGCAAGAGAACTGTTTCTCGATTTATCATACTAAATCAATGATACTGTCCAGTCCAAAAACTGAACTGATTTTTCACAACAAACTAGTTTATGAAAAATAACCAAGCTTATCAATAAGAGATCAGATGCTCTCCAGAAAAACTGCGTATAAAAAGTAAAGATGTAAACTAGTTCCCTGGACTTTTCTCTGGGGGCACAAAGGGGATATCTGGCTCTGAGTCAGCTTGGAATGTATTTGTGTGTTACAAGGGGACTCCCAGCATTCTTTACCTTCAGGGTGGCAATTACCTTCACAATTGCATGCACATGGAGAAGAAAATATCCTCCAAATTGCATTGTGAACTCTGGAGATTAGTGCATCATTTCATGGACAGTTGAACCTATGTCCCATATAAATGTTTCCATAGCAAAAACAAAGAACATCATTATGCTGTCTTCTAGATTTCCGAGGAGTTTGCATTAAGGTTTTGCCACCTGACTTCCATTACAGGGAATGGGAGTCAGGGGGCTGAAACTGCAAGCCATGCTTTGAAAATTTAAGGTAATGTGTTAGTGTCTGGACTTAAATATTCATCCTTGTGCTCTTTGGTAGCCATTGAGTGTAAGAATCATTGCCTCCTCTGTCATTTGGGAAGGGAATTATATACAAATTGTACCTGTGTGGTCATATATATATGGCATAACACATATAGATAGAGAGCACTTTAAGCCTGCAAAAGGGGTTTAAAATGCTTTATAGTTTCAAGTCAACCTCGGAATTCTTGACCCCAAAGGAAAATTTGAATAATGACTTCCTGTGTTACTGAAATTATGAATTAAGTCAGTGTTCCTCCACTCCATTCCAAGAGTTAGTAATTCCTGTGTGAAGAAAATCTCTGAACTTTGAGCTGTTTGATCAGCTTGAGAAGATCTTACCCCATCCTCTCCTTTTCTTATCCTCACTGACAAGTTTGCCGGCTCAGTTTCATGATCTCTGTTCCATTGTGCTGAGGACGTTTGTGAATAGAGCTCAGAGTTTCATTTGTTGTGAGCTATTTTCCTTGTGTTCTTCCGACAGCCCTACTGAGTCCAATCTATTCTCTTTACATAGATATTAAAGTATACTTCTGATACATTAAAGAGTACAAAATGCTCTATAATGATTATACGCTCTGACCAATTTCCTGGAGAGCAGGCAACTGTAACACAGCAACAACAAGAGTGAAATGCAAAGAGTAAAGAGCCTAAAGCAGGAAGGAAAGCAAGAGGCACATCCCAGGCAGATGCTCAAATCCAAATATCCCCCCGCTGCAGTCTTACCTCTCCAATGAGCCTTGTGTTGCTTTGCTACTGTTGTTGGGTTTGTTTTGTTTGGGGTTTGTTTTGTTTTGTTTCTGGTTCTTTGCTTTTTTTTTTTTTGAAGATGCTCAGGGCTCAGGTTAGTTCCTGACCCTATTATATACTTGCCACTAAAATATCTCAACCACATCACAGTTCAGTTTCATTGCTTGGAGTTGTATTAAGATAATACAATTAGCACTGAGTAAGATAAATCAATTGCAATGGATTTATTTATTATGCAAGTTCTAGGGAGACGGTCCCTTAGACTGGGAAGTATATTATTTGAAATGTTCAAAAAAATGTCTAAATCACAGAATATTGACAGTAGGAAATGTCAGAGTCATAAGCAAATATTGTGGTACCAGCTATTCTGGCAATTGACCAACAGTTAGGACAACCCTAAAACCTCATTCAACTGTGAAAGACCTGAAAGCTCAACCATCAAAGTAGATTCTGTCCTGTCAGGATTTGCTGCTTCAGGTATCAGCAATATTAAGTTTTTTTCACAACATCTGGAAATCCTGAAAGGCCCATCTGTTACCAAGGGCCAAAGTTTCAGGGATTAGTCTCATAGCAGTAATATTCATAGTACACTGATGCCTACACTTACAGCAAGGAAAAAAGCATTCATTTCTATTATAGACTTACTTTGAAAGCCAATCTACTCTTTTCAAACTGGAATTTCCAAAAGTACCAAATGGAGTTCATGGGTTTTAAAGTTCATGTTCTTCAAGATAAATCACTTTAAAAACCATTTTCCTATTCTAAGTAATGGGATCACAATACAGAAGTGCATTTTTTCAGATTGTTATGAGTACATGTTTCCAGAACACATGATTAAATTAATTGGGGGCCGGGGGGAGTGATACATGTACATTGCACATCTTAATTCTTTTGTCTCAGTTCCCCCCAGTAGACTATATTAATTCACCTTTTTCAAAGCTGATTAGTCTTCTTCCCAACATAACGAAAAAATAAGTTCAGATCAATAAAATTACCATAGTTCTGTGTAATCACTTACACAGTTTGAAGGTAAAATACCTTCTGGAGCTTTGCTCAATAGCAGTATCCTAGCCAATAAGGTTTATCCGAGAACAATAATTACTAATTGGAAACTATCTAATGGGTAGGAAAAATAATGACCTCCAGATAGGTCCATGCCCTAATCCTTGGGTCCTGCAAAAATGTTAGGTAACATGGCAAATGGATCTTTAATGAGAAAATTAAAATTACAGACCTTAGTACAGAAAATTTAATTCTAGTATCCAAATGGCCCCCAAGTAATAACATGGATCTTTAATAGTAGAACAGTAACAGAAAAGCTAGAGAGATGCAATAGAAAAAGAAGTAAGGGAGTTATAAACATAAGACAGAGGCAGTCTTCATGGAACTTTGGGGATAAAAGAAGAGAACTGAGCGGAGGAATATGGAGTCAGGTAGAATCCGAGAGCAAACCTCTGCTGATATCACCTGAAAGTCAGTCTCAGTCCTACAAATGCAAAGAACTGAATTCTGCCCACAATCAGAAAGAGTGAAAAAAACAGTCTCCTCCAGAAACTCCAGAAGGAATACAGTCTTGCTGACCCCAATTTCAGCCCCATAAGGTCAACATTGGACTTCTGACTGCAGAACCATGAGAATGACACATTTGTGTGGGGCTGTTTGTTATTGTTGCTGCTTATGATTTCATTTATTTAAAATTAATAAAACAGTCTGATGCAGAGGACAGAAAATAGAGGGGCAGTTACCAAGGGATGCAGAAAGGTGGTAATGGAGATTTACTGTTCAATGGGTGAAGAGTTTCAGTTTAGGACAACGAAATGTTTCCAGAGAAGACAAAACACGATGTCACATCTTAAGCTGGTTAAGAAAAATATCTGCTCCTAAAATCATGTGAACAAAATGTTAACCATGCTTATTTCTACAGCAAGTAATATAATAGCTACTTTTATTATTCCCTTCATAATTGTTCTTGATATCTCAACCTATATGAATAAATACAGCGATGTTTAGAAAAATATTTAATAACTTTAGAATAACATATGAATGTAGTTTCCCAAGTGATAGGAGAATCCAATTATTGCTCATCAAAAATCAGTAAAATTAAGTAATATTATGAAAATTATCTTTAAAAAGGAGTCATAGTCTCCTTTTAATGCAATACTTTTAAACTATAAAATACTTGAATGCAAAGTTATTGAGATTTCATTGAAATAATTAAATCTTTAAAGGGTGCACTGGTAAGGGCTTTGATAAAAATAAAGGAAGAGCTTTAAATAGTATTGGTCCATTTTCTCTTTTTTTTCAGCTAATACAGGTAAAACTCTTATGCTTTTTATGTCTAAGGTTATGTAACACATTTTAAATGAGGATTCATAAAAGGTCTTTCATTTTCCTTCATAAACTAATTGAACAACAAAACTTCAGAAACTCATAAATGGCTAACATAGTATAAGACTTGACCAAATGATGTAACAAAAGTAATTCATATTGGTGTTTAATTTATTCATTTTTCTTTTATTTTTACTTTTGTTGCAACCCTTGTGGACATGGACTTATGGGCATTCTTGAAATTGGAAAGAGGTATGTACAGTATCAAGAAATGATAGTATCTGATGAAAAGCTGACTAATTCACTAAGCAAAGCAATCAATAATATGTCCAAAGTTATTTTTTATCATCTATCAATTTGAATCACCAATTTATGAAATTTAAACTTCTAGTATGTAGCAAATCTGTGATTAAACTAAACTAATTAACGTTGTATTCTCATATGAAGAACACATTTATTCTGTTTATATGAGGTTATATTTATAAGATTTTTCAACAGACCATCTGCATGGTGTCTTCTAAAGCTCTATCTATTTTCTAGCATATTTCCTTTGTAAAAAAAATCTATTGATGGTGCAGGAAATTTATTCACCACTAAGAAAGCATTTTCCAGTTTGGAAACAACAAAAAAAAGAATAGTATATTGTCAACTAACTCTTGCTGCCTAGAAAATGACTGATTTTGTTTGCAAACTATATGTTTGAAATCTAAATCATGTTCAGAGTTTTTCATTCACGATTGCAGATTGATAGTCTCTTTGAAAACATATTTATCTTTTCCAGCACCCTTCAAACACTAGAGACCTAACCAAGTCTCAAGAAGAATCTTTAATTACATCATTTTCCCCTGATAATTGCTTTTCCTTCCCAATGTTTAACCAGAAGAAATGAACTATAATTTTAAATTTCTGTTGACATTCACCATCAAATACTGTGTAAAACATGAACAAGGTGAGGAATGAAGAGAAAAGCAACAGAAATACAGTCTGTTGCAATAAAAGAAAGTGTTACTTGCACGGATAAACATGGTTACTACAAAGACATTCAGAATTCATTAAATTACACTAATTGTAAATAAACTTAGGCCCAAATCAGAGGTCCCACATAGAAATGCTTCCATGGATCACTGATGGGCAAATTGAAGGGCAAAAGCCCCAGAGAAAATGGAGAGCCACTTCTGAGTTCCCTCAGAGTTGTGGCCAAGTGAGAATGCCAGCAGCACTTTGTGTCTAACTCCTAATTTTCTCAAGGAAAAAAAAGTAAAATTCAGGTAGTTTTGTAACAACGTCCTACTTTATTATGTTGGCTACCGGGTCTGTGGTTGACGTTGCTGTCTATAATGCTGTGCAGGTGAAGCAAAGTGGATATGGGAAGGATTCAAGGTCACCCTTGTCCTCCAGTTCCAGCCTCTTCCATAGGTTTTGTTGTCAGACAATCAACTACAGAATTATCTTGCTAAATAAACTTTTAACGTTAAGAATGAGTTTGTCTGCCCTATATAGATTTAAGTAACAATGCTGGCTACAAACACACGATTAGCAGATTGAATTCACTCACTGTTTGAATTCTTAAGCTACCAATCCCTTTACTTGTATTCCACATCTCATCCTTTTAACAGCACTAGTCTGGCTGGGTCTGAAGAGATCTCTATGGTTCATATCTCAAAAGCTTGTGGTCCCCAGAGCAGTGGTGTTCAAAAGTGGGGTTTTGGGAAGTGAGTATGTCATGAGATATCCATCCTCACTGACAGTCAAATCCATTGATGGATTTATAAATTGATAACATAATTGGGAGGTGATGGGAACATGAGGAAGAGCCTTTATGGAGGAAGCAGGTCCCCATGGAATGTTCTGGAAAGGTGAATTTTGTTCCAAGCCTTTCATCTCTTTCTTTGTCTTCTTCCTGGCTGCCATGATTTGAGAAGTTTTTCTTCACCACACCTAATCACCATGATGTTTCTGCCTCATCACAAGCCTAAAACCATTGTTCAGAGGACCTCTGAAAGTGCTACCTATTTAACTTGTTTTCCTCAGGTATTTGATCACAGCAACAGAAAGTTGTCTAAAACCAAACACTCTTAGGGGTTATGATTACAGTAACATAATACTTAAAGCAAGAAACATTCTCAAGCTTATATTTTCCAGCTGTCACATGATATGTTAATGCTTAAAACAGATGTGGTGGTCCCTGACACCCTGGTTATGTATGTCCATTGAAGAAGACTAACAACAAATTATGCAATAAAAATCCTAATAAATGTCACAAAATACTTTAACTTACTTAAGGGAACATGGATAATTCACTAAAAACACAGAAAAAACTAGGATACATAAACCTCAGAACGATTCTGAGTGAAGTGCTACTGTTACCTGTATTTTTAGATAAGCCATCTGAAGCATCAAACAATGTACAGTGATTCTTTTCAAGACCTCACAGGTAGTAAGTATTAGGGTTGGAATCTGAGTTCAATGAGTCACATTCTGAGTCATAAACATATATAGACATATTTTAAGAAAGTCACTTAGTTTCTCTATGGGTTCAACTGTAATTTCCTCCCCTAAGTGTAGTGAACTATAAATTATATTTGGATACATGCGTGGAAAGCTCCAGCAGGAAGAAGGAAGCATTTTATTCAATGATTTTGCTTTTCTGATCTACACTATTCAAAAATTTCTGGAAATAAAAACTATAAAATTTTGTTACAAAACCACAATAATAAGCCAAATATGTCCAATATTAAATCTTAACAAAATTTGGTCTTAAAAACTTTCAGTGTTAAATTCAACTTTTTACTTTTCCAGGCTGTCAAGTGTGAACCTTCTTTAACAACAGTGGTTGGATATTTTCCATATACTGGATATCTAAATCTTTCAGTGTCTGTCCTTTATCTCAAGAACACAAACATGTGGTACCACTGCATTTGAGCCACTGAAGATTTTTAAAACACAGTTGTTTACATTTGGATTTAAAATGTCCAAAGATTATTTATCTTTCACTAAAACAATGATCATTCTTCTATGCCCAGTTTCTTTATTCTTTTAGCAATAGAAATATCCAGAAAAAATATAACCTCCTAAGAATATAGATACAGTATGAGGAAGAATTTTGACAAATATGTTCTCTTGAGAATAGTACTGAAGAGCAGAAAACCCCATCCAACCATGCAACCTTAGCACCTTGCTTGGAAACTGGTAGGGTCCCACATAGTGACCCCAAGCTGCGGCAGAGTTTTGGTGCACCATGTGGCATGAGCTGAAGGCCTGCATAGCATACTTCATCTAGCTGTGCAGCCTTGGTACACCACTCAGAAGCTGGTAGAGTCCTGCCCAGCAACCTGAAGCAGCTGGGGAGCTTCACAATACCACTTGGGGTGTGCTGAATGCCTACCCAGGGTACTCCCCACATTTGAGGAGACTTCAAGTGCCACTAGGGACCTGGTAAGACCTAAATAATAACCTCCACTCAACTGAGGAAACTCCCTGAAATACAGACAAATATCCTCAACCAGCGAAACAACTTGAGACCTTGCATTCAGCTTTTCCAGGGAATACAGGAAAATGACAAAACAAAAGAGCAAAATGCAATCTCAAACCTCCAGCCCATCCCAAGCAAGCCCGGAGACATAGACCTAGAACAAAATGTAAGCCATGCACTAGAAACTTCAGAAATGATACCAAATGAAGTAAAGAAAAAGCTCCATGAAATTGTAAAGGAACTCAGATCAGAAATAACCTCCCACATAAGAGAAGAAATGATAAATGCAATAAAAGAAATGTTGTACACATCTAAAGAAGACATAGTTTTAAAAAATTGAGGAGCACTGCAAAAAGATAGAAAGCTTGAATGAATAATACAAGAAAGAAACAATGCACAAAACAGACTCAAAGAAATACCCAGGAAATCAAAAGTTCCTTCCAAAGCTGTCAAAACCACCACAACGAAAGTGAAGATAAACTTTCAGATCTCAAAGACAAGATTGCAGCTAGTGAACAGAAAAAGAAAGACCTTTTAAAAATAACAAAGAATCACGAAGAAGCAACTCAACAGTTGCATGATGATAAAAGAAAAACAAGATTGATAAGAGTAAATGAAAAAGAAGGTGACAGCACAAATGATATCAAGAGGATACTTATAGAAGTAATAGCTGAAAATTTCCCAAACATGAGAATGGAAACTGGAATATAGATAAGTGAAGCATATAGAACTCCAAATAGCCATAACCAAAATAAACCTACACCCAGACATATAGGTATCAACATCACAGAAATTCAACAGAAGAACAGAATATTAAAAGCTGTTAGAGAAGAGACAGATCACTTATAAAGGAAAGCCCATCAGAATCACAGCAGACTTCTCAGTGTGAACAATGAACTCAAGAACAGCATGGAGTGAAATATTTCAAATCCTAAAGGAAAATGACTTCCAACCCAGATTGATGTACCCTGCAAACCAGTCCTCCAAAACTGATGGGGAAATAAGATACATTCACAACAATTAACAGCTGAAAAACTTCATGACCAACAAACCAACTCTGCAAAGAATACTAAAAGATATTTTATACAGACACAAAAATAACTAGGACTTCAATGATACCAACAGAAAAAAAAAACAGTAAGCAATGCAGACAATTAAAAGGGGGGAAAGGTAAAGAACTAATAGCAAAATGAGAACATGACAAAAATAAGCATATATATATATATATATATATATATATATATATATATATATATAACAGTTATAAACATTAATGTAAATGGACTCAACTCACCAAAAAGGAACACTGATAGAAACAATATCCAACCCTATGCTGTATAAGAAACCTGTCTAGCCTAAAAGGAAATTCATAGACTGAAATTCAAAGGATGAAAAATAATACTTCATGTAATAGGAACACCCCCCCCCAATAAAAAGCAGGGGTAGCTATTCTGTTTGTAGACAATGTGAATTTCAAACCAAGAATGATCAAAAGAGATAAAGAAGGTCACTACATAGTAGTTAGAGGAAAATTTCAAAAGGAGGAAATAACAATCTTCAATATATATGCACCAAATAAGGGAGCACCTAGCAATATAAAACAAATATTAATAGAAATGAAAAATTAAATAAGTAATAACACAATTATCACAGGAAACCTTAACACCTCATTGACACAAAGATACAGATCAACTAGACAGAAAATCAGCAAAGAAATAACAGAACTGAATCAAGCTTATGAATAAATGCACTTAGTAGATATGTGCAGTACAGTACAGTAGATGTGTATTCCATCTGAGGCTCCACCCAGTGACCCCCAGGTGGCTAGGAGCCACCACATATAAGTTGAAGACACCCACAGCTGTGCAGCTGTGGAGCTTTGCTCAGAACCTGGTAGGGCCCGACCCAGCAACCCCAAACAGTCCAGGACATTTGGGTCATCACTTGGATCTTTATTGAGTCCCTTCCAGTGACCTGGGAGCTGCTACATATGAGCTGAAGGCCTCCACAGAAAACTCCACCTAGCCATGCAGCCTTAATATGTTGCTCAGAACCCAACCAGAGATTCTCAAGAAGGCATGAGCTGAAGGCCTGCCCAGTGTACTCCACATACCACTTAGCCTTAGTATGCCACTCAGAGTGTTCTACTAAAAATCACAATATACATTCTTTTCAGCTGCACATGGGACATTCTCTAAAACAGACCATATACTAGCCCATAGAACATGCTTAAGTATATGCAAAAGAATGAAAAATTATCCCATGCATATTATCTGATCATAGTGCCATGAAACTAGAAATTAATGACAAAAGAGACTGCAAAAACTCCATAAACACATGGAAATTAGATAATACACTCCTGAACTATCAATGAGTCACAGAGGAAATTAAAGAAATTAAGTAACATCTACAAGCAAATGAAAACACCAATACAACTTACTGGAACCTGTGGGATGCAAAGAAAACAGTCCTGGAGAAGTCAAGATGGCCATCAGTGAGCAACAAAATACAAAGCCTCCCAGGTGGAAACCACTCATATGCCAGAATAAAACACCCTGGAGTGCCGGAGTCCAGCTGCGGCAGGGCTCAGGGGTCCCAAAGGTGGTCAGGGAGTCGGCGAGTGAGAGACAGAAGACACTGCACACCAGTATGTGAGTGAATCTGAATCTATTTTATTTTTTAGAAGCTGGAGTATATATTTGCTAACTTGTGGCAGTAACTTAAACCCCAAGCAGGAAGCCTCCAAGGCTTAGGGCCAGGCAGGGATAATCTTAAACAATATGTGTTAATTAACTTTTTTCACCTTTGTTAAACTTTAATCTTGTTACTTAATTAGCTTGCAAAAGCAAACATGCTATACCCTAGCCCTAATACTTCCTGTTCTATTTATATTGATTCTTTTCTTTGTTGGCCAGATTTTCTGTCTTTTTTTTTAACATAGTTACGTAATGTTTTTTATCCTCTGTTGATCTAATACAATAGGGTGGCCCATTCCTAGCTAGCTTTTCCATGAAATTTAATTGATTACATTTGGCCCATTTTCCTG
>PVLA01001184.1:12555-192328 GCA_004027455.1 Hydrochoerus hydrochaeris
CTTTGCCCATGCTTATCATAAATCCCTGTGTAAGGCAGAGGGGGGTCAGGCACTTGAGGTAAAAGGTTTCTTGGGGGCTTTAGTTTGTAATTTCTGATAGAGAAACTTCCCTGGATCAAGGGCAGTTGTCTCACAGGAATTTTGTAAATCCTCCTCCATGAGCTCTTTCATTTAAAGCTTTTGTATAAACTCTCTCATATTACTCACAGAAGGTAAAATTTCACGATTAGCTTTCACAAAGGGGTTATCTAGAGGGTTTCTAGTAACTCCTCTGGAGTTTCTATTTTCGATTTCATATTGAGTATTACATGAAAATATATATATGTGAATTACACAAATTACAATTATCAGTACAAAACATTCCAAGATCCCTGTGCCCAATTCCCACATGCGGTGTCCTTTTCCTGGAGAAGCGATTCCTTGAAGTGCTCTCCTCCACCCATGGACCTTGTCGCAAGGTGTGGATGGACTAGGATGAGGCATGGACGGAAAAGGGCGCTGCACTGGAGAGACCCAGACAGAGGGAGATAGATCCTCTTGACAATGGAAGAAATTAAAAAGTAAAAAGCTTGTCAAATACATCAGGACTACAACTGAAACAGCTAAAAATTACAGGACACAGTATTTTTGTTTGTGGTGACCCGCCAAGTTTGCAATGGCCTGAATCCGCGCCAGCTGGCAGAGCCACCCAAACTTTCCCACCGCCACTCACAGGAAGCACAGCAGCGCTGAAGTCGGGGGTTGGAGAGCCCAATGGAGAGCGGAGCCAGCAAAAGGACCTTCATTAATCCACAGTCAGTGTTGGGAATGAGACCCCCACACACAGGAAGGGCGAGACCAAATGGGCAACATGTTGGAATCAGGCAAGTGGAGCCTGAACTGGGAGCGACAGTGACTTCAGTTGGTTGCTCCCTCCCCAGAGCAGATTCGTGGGATTTGCGTGGACTGGGCTGCCTCTCTGGCTGGGACCCAATGAGCTGTCCCAAATCTATTCCCTGCGCCTAGCAAGTACTAACCAGGTGAAGGCCCCTGAAGTTTGGCTGGCCAGGTGGGGAGGGGCAGGCATACACAGCCACTGCTTACACCTCAGTGACAAGAGCAGGCAGGAAAGGGTGGAGGTCCCTAGCCAGCATGCTTCAGAGGAAATGTGGCCAACAGGGAAAGGGGCTGGGACCTGCACTGTAACTTGTGTGGAGGAAGCCAGGACCATGACAGGAGAGAGAGGCGGGAGGAGGCCCCTGGCCCAGAACCCTGAGAGCCCTGATCCAGGAGAGGGGAAAACAAGGGACACTGCGGGCCACAAACACACAACATCAGACATGGCTTCAATGGACATTAAGAGATATCTTTGGGGCCTTGTATATAAGCTCAAAACTGAAATATTAAATCAGGATATGAGTAGATTAATAAAAGAAATGCTCTCAAGAAGCGTCTCTCAGTAAGATATAGATGGAAGAAGGGAGGAACACAAAAAAAGAAGAGAAACATTCGATAAAGAATATAAAGAAAATATAGAATACATGAAGCAGATTCAAAGAGACTACCAGGAAATTAAAAACTCCATTGAAAGCTGGCAAAACGCTTTAAAAGAAACTAATGATAGACTATCAAAACTTGAAGACAAGTTTGCGTGATTGTGTGATCATAAAAGGAGAGATCTCTTAAAAATAACAAGGAAACAGGCAGTAACAATACAAAGGCTAGAAGATGACAAGAGAATCTACAATTTAAGAATAAGAAATGTGAATGAAGAAGCAGGAATATATACAGGTGAATTACAAAGGCTATTCATGAAAATAATTAAGGAAAACTTCCCAAGCATGGGAAAAGAAATTGACATTTGGTTATGTGAGGCATACAGAACTCCAGCCACATATAACCAAAACAGATCTACCCCCACACATATAATAATCAAGATACCAGAAATTCAATATAAAAACAGAATATTAAAAGCCATCAGAGAAAAGAAACAGATTACCTATAAAGGTAAGCCCATCAGGATCATGGATGACTTCTTGACACAGACCATCAGATCAAGAAGAGCTTGGAGCAAAGTATTCCAAGCCCTGAAAGAAAATAAGTTCCAGCCCAGATTGATGTACCCTGCAAAACTGTCACTAGCAATTAATGGAGAAACAAGATGCTTCCATGACAAAGAGGAACTGGGGGAGTTTGTGACCACCAATCCAACCCTACAGAGAATACTGAAGGACATTCTAGAGAGAGAAAAAAAAATACTGGGATTTTAGGAACAGTGGCAGAAAGGCCTCCATAAGTGGGGCAAGCAGTAGAATGAAGGAGAAAACTAGACAAACAAAGGCAGAAAAATAGCAGAAATGAGGCAGAAAAGGATGGCTAGAATCTCTAGTATAGATGGTCTTGATACACTATATTGTTAATAGTGCACCAGGATTTAAAAACCACATTACTCACACTACTCTGCCTAGATGTATTATATTCTGTTCCAGTCATTCTACCTATACTAGATTTGAGGGCACAGACAGTTATCCCAAAAATAACAGGATATAGTACAGTAATCATCCTTAATTTCCTATTAACTTTATCTACAGCTCTGTAAAACCTACATTGTTTTACCATGACTGATCGTACTCAAATCTGGTTTGTTAAATTGCTGTTTTGCATTGATAGATTTTATTCAAAGCTGTTATGATTAATAGTATCAAGTCTGAGAGTATAGGCAACTGCACTGAAGATGACAAGATTCACTAGAATATCCACTCTGGTTTGATTATTACCTGCCTTTAAAGCTTTATACTGTCTACAATGTTTTATTTTTACTAATATTGTTATGTACTGCTATATTCAATTATACTGCTATATTCATTTATGCCTGATGATATAGACAATTCTATTGAAGATAATAAGAAACAAAACAGTAATCATTGTAGATCACCTTGTACTGTGGTTTTATATGACTTTTTGGTTTCATGTTTTTATAGGAATTTGTTTTATTTTATCTTAGTATGTTTTGTTTTCCCTCTAATACAGAAAGGATAGAAATACATGTAGAGACTCATGCATGCATAGCTGTTTACACTCTCACTGTTTGAATATCTACTTTGTATGCTTTAATTTTGTAACTTGAACAACTATTTCTTATTTTTAATTTAAAGAGAAAAAACAGGGAAAAGGTAGAAATATTACAGAATTTCAAGAAAAGAAGATAAACAGTAAGAAATCACTAGTTGATACATTACATATTGTTTTTTAGAAATAGTTATTCAAGTTACAGAATTAAAGCACACAAAGTAGACAATCAAGCAGTGAGAGTGCAAACAGATCTGTTCAACAATCCAACAAGAACCTAGAAATATGGTCATCAATCCCACACATCTAAACATACATGCAGCTATATCTTTTATAGCACTTCCTATCTCCTCTTTTTTTACAACAGCAGTTATACATTTTCAAAATTTTATTTAAAGAGAAGAAAAAAAATAAAACAGAAAAAAGGGTAGCAACAATACAGAATTCTAAAAGAAAGAAAGAAAAAGGAGAATGAGAAAAAGCCCCACTAAGAAATCAGTAATTTATAAATTATATACTGTCATCCTGGAAGTAGTTGTTCAAGTTACAAAGTTAAAGGGTGCATAGTAACTATTCAAACAGTCAGACTACAAACAGTTCTGCTCAAAGATCCAACAAAGATTCAGCAATATGGTCATCTATTTTACACACTCAAACATACATACAGTTATATCCCTTAGAGCACTTTCTTTTCCTCTCTTTTTTACAATAGCAATTACACATTTTGGTTTTATTACTTTTGTAGGTCTTATTTACTTTTTACACTAGAGACACAATATGATATTTATAAATATGGTTCTTATTTATTTCACTAATGAGGATAGTCTCAGGTTGTGTCCATTTGCCTATGAAGGCCTCAAGATCATCCTTTTTTATAGCTCAGTAATATTTCATTGTAGAAAAATGCCACATCTTTTTCATCCACTCTGCAGTTGATAGGCATCTTGGTTGTTTCCAGAATTTAGCTATCACAAATTGTAATGGCTACAAGCATGGGTATACATATATCACTGTGATATGAACTTTTCAGTTCTTTGGGGAAAATACCCAGGAGGGGGATAGCTGGATTGAATGGAGCTTCCAACCCTAGTCTTCTGAGAATTCTCCATATGGATTTCCATAATGGTTGCACCAGTCTACATTCCCACCAACAGTGGAGCTGTGTTCCTTTTTCCCCCGCAGCCTCACCAACATTTGTTATCAGTTGATTTCTTGATGGCAGCTATTCTTTCTGGAGTAAGGTGGAATCTCAATGCTGTTTTAATTTGCATTTCTTGAATGACCAGTGATGGTGAACATTTCTTCATTTGCCATTTGTATATCTTTCTCTGAGAACTGTGTGTTCATCTCAGATGCCCATTTTTGGAAAGGGTCTTTGAATTTGGGGGTCTTGATGTTTTTCAATTCTTTATATACTCTGGACATTTGGTTATGTGAGGCATACAGAACTCCAGCCACATATAACCAAAACAGATCTACCCCCACACATATAATAATCAAGATACCAGAAATTCAATATACTCTGGACACAAGTCCTTTGTCTGAAGCGTTGCTGGTTAAAATTTTTTCCCACTCTGTTGGTTTTCTTTTCACTCTGTTGGTGATTTCCTTTGAAGTGCAGCAACTTTTCAATAATGTGAGATCCCATTTGTTGATCCTTTGAAGTGTTTCCCGTGCAGTTTGCGTTTGGTTCATGAATTCTCTGCCTACCCCTATGTCTACAAGACTTCTACCTACCTTGTTTTCCAGTAGATTTAATGTTTCTGTTTTAATATTGAGGTCTTTGATCCATTTAGACTTTAGTTTTGTGCATGGTGATATGCATGGATCTAGTTTCAGTTTTCAGCATGTAGAGAGCCAATTTTTCCAATACCATTTATTAAAGAGACTATCCTTCTTCCAGTGGACATATTTAGCCCCTTTGTCAAATATTAGGTTGCTGAGTGTCTTTGTAGTTGTGCTTGCATCTTCTAATCTGTTGAACAGCTATTTCTAAGAGGACAATATGTAATTTATCAACTAGTGATCTTTTATTGTTTATCTTTTTTTTTGAAATTCTGTATTATCTCTAACCTTTACATGCTTTTGTTTCTCTTTAAATAAAAAAATTTTAAAAAACAGTCCTCACAGGGAAATTTATTACAGTGAACTCCCACATCAGGAAAACAGAATGAACACAAATAACCTGATGCTACACCTCAAACACCTAGAAAGAGAAAAGCAAATCAAGTCAAAAGCCAAAAGAATGGAGGAACTTATAACGATCAGAGCAGAAATTAATGCAATAGAGAATAAGAAAACAATACAAAGAATTAATGAATGGAAGAATTGGTTCTTTGAAAGAATTAACAAAATCAACAAGACCCTAGACAACCTTATTAAAAAAAGGAAAGAAAAAACTCAAATTCATGCAATAAGGAACAAAAAGAGTGAAATCACTACCCACACTGTGGAAAAACAAAAGATCATCAATATCTACTTTGAAAACCTTTACTCTCATGGGTTTGATAACACAGAAGAAATGGACATAGAAACATGAATTATCAAAGTTGGATCAAGAATATGTAAAACTCCTGAATACCCAATTTCAATTAATGAAATTGAAAATGTAATTAAAATTTTACCTTACCAACAGAAAGACCCAGCTCCTGTTGGATTCACAGCTGAACTCTACAAGAAATTCAAAGAAGACTGAATTCTAATACTACTCAAACTCTTCAATGAAATTAGAAGGTAAGCAATTCTCCCTAACTCATTTCTGGAAGCAAGTATTACCCTGATACTGAAACCAAAGAAAGACCCAAACAAAAAGGGAGCTACAAACCAATCTCCCTAATGAACATACATGCAAAAATTCTCAATAAAATACTGGCAAACAGAATTCAGCAAATCATCAAGAAGTGGGATTCATCCCAGGAAAAGCTAAAACTAGACCTATGCCTATCACTATGCACCAAAGTCAAAATGGATCAAAGATCTAAATATTAAAGAAAAAACACTAAATCTGCCAGAAGACAAAGTAGGTAAAAATCTTGAAGACATAGGGGTCAGCAGACAATTCATGAACAAAAATCAAACTGCATGGAAAATAATTCCCTGAATCCAAAACTGAGATCTCATCTCATTAAAATTTTTTACATGTCAAAAGAAATCTCTGACAAAGTAAAAGAAAACCCACAAATTGGGAAAAAAATCTTAGTCAACTGTCCCTCAGACAAAGGATTTCTATCTAGAACATATAAAGAATGTTTTAAAAATCAGACCCCCAAAATTCAAAGACCCAATCCAAAAATTCTCATCTGAGATGAATACATACTTTTCAGTTGAAGAAATACAAATAGCAAATAAATACATGAAAAAATGTTCATCATCATTGGTCATTAGAAAAATGCAAATTAAAACCACACTGAGATTTCATGTCACTCCAGAAAGAATGGCCAAGATCAAGAAAAACACCAATAACAAATACTGGCAATGCTGTGGGAGAAAAAGGAACTCTTCTGCACCGTTGGTGGGAGTACAGACTGGTGCAACCACTGTGGAGGTGAGTCTGGAAATTCCTCAAAAAGCTGGGAGTGAAAGTCCCATGTGACCCAGCTATTCCACTTCTGGGCATATTCCCAGAAGAACTGAAAACATCATACCACAGTGATATATGTGCACCCATGTTTATAGCAGCACAACTGTAATAGCCAGATCTTGGAAACAACCTAAGTGCCCATCAACTGAGGAATGGAAAAAAAAGATATGGTATTTTTATACAATGGAGTACTACTCAGCTATAAAGTAGGATCACATTAAGGCTTTTATAGGTAAATGGATGTGACTTGAGACCATATGCATAAGTGAAATAAATCAGAATCACATGTGTAAATACTGAATTGTCACCTGAGTGTAAGAAACTGAAAGAGTAAATAAGATACAAAATCTTCAATAAATATTGTGAAAGGATAATAAATTGCTCAGAGGGGAAAAAATAACTCAGGGAAAAGGATAAAAGGAAAGGAAAAGAAAAAAAGATATAAATTTGTATATACACACTTGAGATAGCTAAGATTATTATGCTACTAATTCTATTACTTCTTGGAACAAAACAATTAACACTCATAGAATTGGATCAATTTTGCATGTTTATGTCTGGTAATCTGAGTAACTCTTTTGAAGATAACTGTGCAAAATCGCAACCTTAGTTATATTCCTACCCCCTTATTTTGAGGGCGTATATTGTCATTGCTTTGGCTCTTTGTTGTTGTTACTTGTTTGTCTCTTTTGTTTCTTGTTTTTCTTGTAGCTTGTTCTCTTCTGATTTTGTTTTTCCCATGTAATACAAAAAGGATAGAATCCTAGAACTTCTCCTGAAAGTTTACAAGAATTGATTTTAGTACATGTGACGGTATGAACAGCCACTTTGAAGAAACCGGGTATTATGGTAGCCACTGCTCATTTCCTATCATCTTGTTGTGAAGTCCAGTAATGCTTTCATTCTTTTGTTTTGATCGATTTTGTATTATTTTGTCTTGTTTGAATTCATTCGTGTGTGAAGATATGGACACTATTTTAAAGAAAACAAGAGACACTATGGTGGCCACTGTTGATTTCCTGTTGTCTTGTTTTGAAATACTGTGTTGCTTGCATTGGTTTGTTCTGATCTGCTTTATTCTGCTCTGTTTTGTTTTGCTCTACTCTCTTTAAAATAAAAAAGAAATTTTTAAATAGTACAGAATTGCAGTTTGATATAAAATGATCAAGTCCTACATGCTATAATATCAATTCCATAGGAGATAGAAGCATTGGTGTGTGCCTCTAAGCCCAGCACTCTGGGAAGCAGAGGCAGGAAGACTGTAAATTCAACCCCAGGCTGGGCAATTTAGTGAGTTAAAAAGACCATGACTCAAAATAAAAAGGAAGCCAGGAATGCAGCTTAGTGCAAATGCTTTGGATTCAATTCCCAGTACTGCAAAAAAAAAAAATTACATACAATGAACATACATAGATACATTTTAATCACTTAATTGAGCTAATTATTTATCAAAACTATAGCTTATAAATACACTGCAAATTGTATCTTTTTAGCAAAACAAAATAAAGTATTAAGTATAGTATTTGTCAGCATTGTTGTTGTTTATATGAATAGACTGAGACTAATTTATCATGTAAACAATGGCTATAAAATTCTAAGACAATCATGTGTGATCTCTCTATATAGTGGAACAAAGGTATTTCTTTTAACTTTGCAAGAAATATGCTCCTAATATGTGACATTATATGCAGCATTCCCGAATGCCTTATGTTTTTCATTGGCTGGAGAGAAAACACAGATAATAACAATTCATGGTGATGTTTCCATAACCAGTTCAGAGAATGCACACACAGAACAGTCATACAGGATTCAACTGCAGACTCACAGGTGAAAAGGGAAATATCTGGCTCCTTACAAGGCCTCAGAGAAAGTAACCTGATATGATAGAAGTTTTCGTAATCACAAGGTCCTAATGAACTTTAAAAGAAATGACACATTATGAACTACTGTGGCTTATTAAAGTGATCTTCAGGGAAAATGTTTAAACTTAGGGTAAATAAATGTTTATTGCTAACATTTGATGTTTTGTATCTTCCCAGGATACTCTGTGAACACTTTTATCCTTTAGTCAAATATCTTCTTATGGAAATACAGATGTTTTAATGTGTTGCAAATACTGGTCTCTGGACATCATAATTAAATTTTGGTAGAATGGAATTATTCACCTGTTAGTTACGTGGAGATTTTAAATGGCATCATACATACCGTGTTCCAGCACACTGCAGCTGATAAACTTGTAAGAGCTTGTTTAGTGCATATTAAAGAAATTGCAGTTCAAAGACCTACTAATGTATTTCATAGTGCTCTCCCTGTTAGGCTGATTATGACCAGAGGATATCTGCTTCACTCCATATTTGTCATCTTAACAGTTTGTAGTATGTAAGTATCAGATCCTTTCTTCAGCTGTATCAGATCCTTTCTTCAGCTATATCAAACGGGATAGGGGTTGATTTGGAAGTGTCAGAGAAGAGTGGCCATGATAATTCACGCTGAAGGTAACAGGTCATTAAAACTAAGGTGAATGTTGATGTTCGGAGCTCTGTAATAATTGATAAGCTGTTCTGTGTTATTAGAGACTTCTTTCTTCATTTAATTAACTTAATTTTTTCTTTTAATGCTTATGTTTGCAGTACATAATGTTTACCAGTCATACAAGCTTAAATACCATATGGTATCATTTGAGTACAACCAAGTAAAAACAAAAAGCATGATAAAAAGAGGACAAGGAAACAAGGGGACAGGTCTCTTGCAAATGGGAAGAAGTCCCGGATGCAGAGGAGGAGGGGAAAGGGCCAAGGGAGGGAAGTAAGCAGGATTAAATTGAGACTTTTGCAGAGGATTCCTGTCTTGCTCTTTGATGGTGATAAATGGAGACCAGTGACCAACTGTCCACTCTTGATACACACTAGTGTTGAATATAAATCCCTTTAGATCATTCTCATTTGACATATGAAAAACAAATTTCTATCAACTAAAAGAACTCCTTAGAGTATTTTATTAAATAAGAGTGCTTCTTAGCCAGTCTCACGGATGGCTCCTCAATAGGGCCTCCTCAGTCACGTTTTGGGCCCTCATGGTCTGCCAGCTTCCCTGCTCACACTCTGCTCTGAGAGTCCTCCAGCTGAGCACCATTTTTATGCATGAGAGTTTGCACTCACCTTAGCCTGGTTGCTCATCCCTTCCCTTGAGCCTCTCTGCTAACTGTTTGAAATGGAGGTCACATGAGAACAGCTTTCTAGCAGATGTACTGCAGACAAGAGCACCAGACCAGCTTTCCGAGACATTCTCCCAGGTCAGGCACTTTCTGTTTCTTAATATGTGTTTCCCTTATCCAGCTTATAACTGTCAGAATGCACATAGCATATATCACTATGGGGTTGCATATTATTAAGGAGTAAATATATAAAAGTAATGTAATGAGTGTCTTTATTGGGTGCTTCTTTCCTTATCTGATATGACATATTTGAGAATAAAGAACATTTTTATCCTTCATCTTCAAAATTCTGCCTTTTAGCAAAATAACTAGCAGATGGTAGGTACTAAGTAGCTACAAACCGTGGCACTATCATTGCTGCAAGATTATCAATTAAAATGGTAAAATGAAAAATGAGTATTGATAACTGTTTCCTGTTTTCATGAAATGTTATGATTTCTACAATGCTTTAAATGATTCCTCTCTGACGCCTAAATAAGTTTGTGTGGTAAACAAGACAGATAATGTACAAAAGTCAATAGTTTGGATGTACAGTAATAGTGAACTCACAGAGAAAGATATTAGAAAAACAATACCATTTACAATAACATCAAAAAAAATTAAATACTTAGGAATTAACTTAAGCAAAGAAGCAAAAGATTCCTGCAATGAGAACTACAATATTCTGAAAGAAACAAAAGAGAACATCAGAAAATTGAAATATATCCCATTTCTGAATAACCAGAATCAATATTTTCAAGTGACCATACTAAATATACAGATTTACAGATTTAATGAAATCTAAGTCAAAATACCAGCAGCCTTCCTCACAAAACTAGAAAGAAAATCCTAAAATTCACATGGAACCAGAAAAGAGCCAGAATAGCAAATGTGATTCCAGGCAAGAGCAAAGTAGGAGGCATCACAATCCCAGATTTCAAGTTCCATTATGAAGCTGTAGTAATTAAACAGCAAAATACCAGCACAAAAACAGATGCGTGCATCGATGAAACAGAATGGAGAATACAGAAACAACCCTAGACACATTCAACCACCTAATCTTTGACAAAGGGATCAAATACACATACTGGAGAAAAAAATACCCTTTTTAGAAAAAGGTGCTGGCTATCCATATACAGACTGAATCTAGACCCATGTCTCTTACCAAAATTAAATTAAAAGTAAAAATAGATCAAGGATCTAAATATTAAAATAAAACCACATGTTAGAAGATAAAAAATATAAAACTCTTGAAGACATAAGAATAGGTAAGAACTTTATGATCAGAACCCGAACTACACAAGAATTAGCACCAAGAATAAACAAATGAGATCATGTCAAATTTAAGACCTTCTGTACAGCAAAGGAAACAACCAACAAGGTAAAGAGACAACCTACAGAATGGGAAAAAATCTTGCCAACTGTATCTTGAACAGAAGACTGTATTTAAAATATATAAAGAACTCAAAAAATTTGACCCACTCAAAAAAGGGGAAATTTACAAGAATAGACACTTCTCAGAAGTACAAATGAACAATAAAGATATGAGAAGATGTTCAACATCTCTGGCCACTACAGAAATACAAATTAAAACAATATTGAGATTCTATCTTATTCCAGAAATAGTGATTATCATCAAGAAATCAAATAATCCCAAATGCTGAAAAGGCTGAGGTGATAAAGGAATCCTTATATTATTGAAGGGAACATAAACTAGTATGGCCATTATGGAAGTAAGTGTGGAGGTTTTTCAAATACTAAAAATATAAATACTATTTGGCACAACTATTTCTCTTCTAAATATCTTCCCAAAAGGGTTTTTAAAAAACATCCTATTAAAATGGTACATGCATACCCGTGTTCATAGCAGAGCAGCTCAAAAGAGCTAAATTTTGAAAGCAGCCTATATGCCTATCAACAGATGAATGGATAAAAAAATGTAGTATTTATGCATAATTTATAGATTTGTATAAATGCAGTATTTATACAAAGTTGTTATAAAGAACAAATTTGAGTCATTTGTAGTAAAAATGGGTGCACCCTTGAAAACAAATGTTCAGTGAAATAAATCAAGCACAAAGTTTAAATATCACAGTTTCTCTTTTATGAAAAACTCAAAATATAAATAAACACCAAAATAAAAGCAATAATAGGAAGCAGCAAAATAGATCAAGAGAGAAAGGAAGGATGGAGAGAGGGAGGGGAGAGGACCAAACTCTACAGTGACAGTAATTATTATGCACTGTGAACATGTGTTAATAAGAATAAAAACTTGAAAATAAATACAAAGACAGATATTATGGTCATTATGAAGATAGAAACCAATAAGACAGAAATACAGGTGTTAACTGGACAACATGAAGATAGATTCTAACTTGGAAAGTCTACAAAGAAATGACAAGCGTTGGCAAATATGGCAAATTATATACTTACTCATCTCTGTCCTGTTTTGTCATCACATTGAAGTTGAAATACAGAGGTTTTGAAAGTATAAATTTAAAAAGAAAAAGAAAAGAAAAAACTTGTGGCCTTAGAGGTAGTAAAATAGTGGAGACTAGACAGCAAGGGCTCTTCTAGCTGGCCTGGAAGCCTGGGCCTGCAAGTCATCTGGCAAAGAAAAAAGAACCAAAGAGAAGCCAGTTGCTACTCTAGAGTCTTGGAAAGGCAGAAGAATTTGAGGCTCCCAAAACCTCTCAAGGCAACAGGCTAAAAAGATGAGAGTTTTAAGAGAAGAGTGTGTAGAGAGCAGCCACGTCCCCCACGTGCCGGGCCTTTTGCTGATCCCAACAGAAGAACTGAGTTCTACATTTCAGAACTGACTGGACTTCTTAATCGAAAGTATGTCTGAGAGCTGTGTAGAATTTCTTCCCTGAAACAGGGATTTATGGAAAACTCCACATTCTGAAAAACGGAGGAAGCAGTTAGATAAACTGCAGAGGTAGGAGATGGTGTGCGAGAAACTCTCATAGCTGGGTTAATAATTGTAGAGCAGGAGGAGAATCAGTTGGCCAATTGGGCCATGTGGCAGAGAGGGGGTGGACACGAGTGCCGCAGATGTAGAGGTCATGGGTCTGGTGACCAGGGTATTAGATGCAACTTTCATTTGTGCCAACAGTCACTCAAGACAGTCATGTGACTTTAATGCTCAGGGTTCACAGGCTGATAGCAATAATCTAGGAAACTAACTAATTTCATTGACACCAGTTGCTTTTATATGACAGACCTTAAAAAAATGAGAGAAAGCTTTTCCTTCTGAAAGAATAGAAACCAGGATAAGCTTCAGGATTCTTGGAAACTTGAACTGTCTTTTTAGATCACAGTTTTAGAAGGGACTCAGCTTACTGTTCATCCTTAAACTCAAAATTCAGGCTTGGTGGTAATATACAAAAATCCCTGATCCAATTCCCCACCAAAAAAGAAAAAGAAAAAAGGGAGAGAGAGAGAGACAGAGACAGAGACAGAGACAGAGAGACAGAGAGGCTCTAAAAACCAAATTAATCTACTCTTTATTATATTCTACACTTTATTATAATATACTCTTTATTATATATATTATATGTATAAAAGATGAAACGTCACTGGTTGGTCTTAAACCCGTATGTAGCAATGAAGGTTCTGCTACTGGGAGAAGAGACAGAAATGCAGATATTCACTATAGATGCTTATTGGTTGTGCAAATAAATTTTATTCAAACTTTGTATGATCAATATGAGTAACATCTGAACTTCCTCCTACAAGTTCATCTAAACTGATGAAAATAATGTAAATCCTAAAATTGTAAAGCGGTATCTTGAGAACATAAGCCTAACTTGAGAAAACGTACATTCAGGGGGAAAAAAACGACATGAATGCAATTTTATGAATTAAGCAGGAAAAAAATCTAAAATGTCTAAAGACACCATTTAATGCTTTGCTTGATTTGTGCTACATAATAAAAAGAGGTATATATTTACCAAAAGATTAAATAGCTTAAAAAACAACTCAGTAGCATAACATATCGTAGCCCATATTTATTCATGAATTCTCAATTTATACACATTTAATGCTGTCAAAAACAATAGAGTCAGCTATGCTTATGTTCATGGCTCTGGGGAAGCCTGATAAGACGGAGCACTTAACACAACTTGTGATAGGATCAGGTCGAAGTCCACTGGTTTGTCTTGCAGAGCCATGTTGAATAATTTAAATATTTGTTCAAATAAACTAAACTGGTAGCAGGAAGGAAGCATTTTGATTGGTTTATTTGCTTACCTTTCTGAAAGGTGAAACCATCAGAAAGAGGAGAACTCAAAGGGAACAGATCAAAATGTCAATGATCTCTTCCATTTTTGAATTTTCATCGAGTGCTTTCTGTGATTGTTCCATTTTTACTTTCCTATGTGTCAGTTAACATTTACTGAATAAATGTCATCAAGGCACTGTGATAACATAAGAGCTAGGTTAGTAAAAAGTTAGATAATATGGAAAGAAAATAACGGGTATTTTTAGACGTGGTTATGGTAGCCTAGAATTCTGGCCATCTTTATTCCTTGTATATTCTCCCTAAACAGTTTTTTTATTCAAGTCTAAGTGGTCTCTTATATGTGTGCCAATTGTTTTTCTTTTTCTTATTTTTCCAGCTTTATCAAATTATAATTTATATGCAGTAAAAATTGTTAGTTTTGTTTTATTTCAGCAAATTTGTTTTAATTCAGTAAAGTTTTCCAAGTGTATGCAGTTACATTAACTACTGTAACAATCATAATAATCATTACCATTAGTTCAAAAACATTTTCCTATATCCCTTGTAATCTCTCTCTCTCTGTCTCTCTCTCTTTCTCTCTCTCCTGGAAGACACTGATCTGGTTTCTGTGCACTATACTTTTGGATTTGTTTTTTTTTTTACCTTTAATATAATGCTTTTGCAAGTCAGCCATGTAACTGTGTGTAGAACTAGCTTATCTCTTTTTGTGGTAAAAGGTATTCTATCTTATAAATATACCCAAAGTTGTGCATACACTAACTGATAGGCATTGAGTTGTTTTCTACCTGGGGCTACTGCATGTAAAGTTGCTATGAACACTCAAGTACATTCTTCTATGCCTGTGCTTTCATTTCAGTTGGGTTGATACCTAGAAAGGGAATTTCTGGGCCATATGATGAGTATAGATTTAACTTTATATGAATCTGCAAAAATTATTTTCTAAGCATTGTGCATTTCTACCAGCCTTGTACAAAAAAAAGTTTTCATATTCTTGCACATACAGTTTTACAGTTTTTGCTCTTATAGTTTGTTAAATCTATGATATACTTCAGGTTAAATTGTGAATATGGTCTGAAGTAACAGTGGAGATTCTCTCTTTTCTTGCACATGGAAATCCTTTCACTGCACCAATTGCTAATAAGATCATAACTCACTGCATACACTGATGCTCACTTACACAAACCAATTTATAGATTTGTATTCCACTTATTTGTATTTTTTTATCACTTTGTCAATCTACCTGAATGGAATGATGGAGTTTGACATTAGATCTTGAAATCAGGTAGTATAAGTTTTGGACTTGTTCCAGTTTTTCAAAATTAGCCATTCTAGATCTATTGCATGCACATGAAAATTTTAGAATTAGCTTTAAATATCTAAAATACAACTGCTAAGATTTGATTAGAATCAAGCTAAATTTGTTGATCAAATTGGGAATAATTTACATCATAATAATATTTTATCTTTTGATCCACAGTCCTGGTATCTTTATTTGTTTAAATTGTCTTTAATTTCTCTAGTAATTGTTTAAGTTTTTATTATACATGTTCTGTAAACATTTTTAAATGTTTCCTGAGATATTTTGAATTTCAACTGTTATTGTAAATATATTGTTCACTTACTTTCAATTTCTAGGTTTTGTTATTAAATAGAAATAAGTTAAAGTATTATGCATAAACCTTATATCATGATACACTGTGAAATTCAGTGTTTTGTAGATTCCTTTGTAAATGCTTTGGAGTTTCTCTACACATGATCTAAAAATGGCCTGTGAATAAATATCATTTTGCTTCTTTTCTCCCAGAAGCATTTTATTTCTTTGTACTTCTCTAAAATACTGGCTAGGAATTCCAGCAAAACACTGAGAAAATTTTATAAGAGTAGATATTCTTTGTTCTCAGTTTTAAAGATAAAACATTTAGTATTTCAGCATTAAGGTCTGAAGTACCAATAGATTTTTCTCATAGGCGCTTTTAATCAGATTAAGAATGTTTCTTCCTCTTCCTATGCATGAGAGTCTTTATCATAAATAAGTTTTAAATTTTTTAAAGGTTTCATTTATATATGCTGGGTAATCACAAGGGTTCCTCTATTTAATCTCAATGATTCATTTTTTAACAGGACACAAACTTCACATTCTTGGGTTAAATTTCGTTTGATTATAATTAACATTCTTTTTATATATTTCTGAACTTGATTCACTAATACTTTGTTAAGAACTTTTAAAAATCTACATTCATATAGAATATCGACTTCTAGTTTTCCTTTATAATATCTTCATCTGATTTGCTACAAAGCAAGGCTGGCTTCACAAAATTAGTTGAAACTTTTCTCTTCTTCTATTGTGAGAAGAGTATTACACATTTTCTTCCTTAAATATTAGGTAAATCTTTCAACAAAGCCACTAGTACCTGGAGTTCTTTTTGTGGGGAGATTTTAACTACAAATGTGCTTTCTGTAGCAGGCATAGGACTACTCAGATAGTTAGTTTCTTCCTAAATAAGCTTTAGTAATTTGTATCATTCAAGGAATTTTCCTCTTTCACTTAAATTGTTGAATGTATTGACACAAAATTATTCCTATTGTACTTAAGTCTGAGGAATCCATAGTACTGTCTCTCTCCATTCTTGGCCTCTACTGTTTGTGTATTTAGCCTCTTTTTTTCATCAATTTACTCAGGTTTATCAATTCCATTGATTTCTTCAAGAAAAAGGGTTTTTTTCATTATTCTTCTCTATTATTTTTCTGTTTTCTAATTCTTCAGTTTTGGAACCCTTATTTAATATTATTTCCTTTTTTTCTAAGTACTTTAGATTTAATTCACTTCTCTTTTACTAGTTTATTAAACCTTTAAGTCATGATTTAAGTCCTTTCTTCTTTCTTAAAATGAGCATTTAATGTTTTAACTTTCTGTAAGAAAACTGATTTAGCAACATTAAACAAATTTCTATATGCTATAATTTATTTTTGTTAAATTTAAAATATATTGTAATTCTCTTTGTGATTATTTTGCCTTCTGGTTATTCATACTTATGTTGTTTAATGTTCAAAGATAGAGTTTGAAGATATATTTCTGTAATTGATTTCTAATTAAAATTTTTTGGTCAGAAGCACATATTACATGATTTGAATCCTTAACTTACCAAGACTGTCGTATGATCCAGAATATGTTCTACAATGGAAAATATTCTAGGTGCAATTGAAAATAATGTGTATTCTGTGTCTGCATTGAACTAAGAACCTCCCAAAAGCTCTACATGTCAACAACATTACAATGGGGATTAGGTTTTAATACATGGATGTGGAGTGAAAGATAAAGTTTCAGTCTATAGTACAGATCAATCCACAACTCCACTAGTTCTTTCAATTATTTAGGAAACATTTTTAAAGTAAAATATAAAGAATTGAAGTGGGGCATTGTGGCACCCTCTTATAATGTCAGCATTCTGGGAGGCTGAGGCAAGAGGTTCACAATTTTGAGCTCAGCCTGAGCAACTTAGTACTGTAATTTGGTGAGAATATATCTCAATTAGAAAAGAGTGGTCTGGAGACATAGCTCACTAAGAACAATCTGAATTCAATCCCAGCACCATGAAAAAAGAATTCTTGGGGTGGTAACACATTTTCATTACTAGAAACTATTCACTACTGAGGATAAGTTGGCCATCACTTTCCAAAAAGAAAAGTTTAAATATCTCATTTCAGAACAGTTGTATTTCAGTCCTACAGTGGGAAAAGCTCTCCAACAGAGTACCTAGCCAGAAAACACTATTCATTTTAACATACAGAGAATTTTTAGAAAGGGAGGGAAGAGAGGGTCTCAGACGGCCTGTGACCTGCATGAAGAACTTGGTGGTTAGGTAGATGATGCAAAAATGGGGGTTTTAATAGTTTAAATCTGGCATCTTTCCCCAGAGCCTAGTGTGTTCAGAGATGGGCTTCTGAAGGCAAATAAACCATGGGGCACGTGCCGACTTGCTGCCAAGAGGTAGGGCCCAACTGGAGTGGAACCCTGGGGGCCCGACTTACGGAGTGTGCTGTTGCTCCCTTTGCTGTTACATGGCCACAAGGTGATTCTTTTCTGCCATGGCATTTCTGCCTTGGAGCCATGCAACTATAGACGACATGGATGGCCAAAACAAACCTTTCTTCTTTAAATTGTGGGTGTCAGGTAAAATGTCTCAGGGATGAGAAAGTAACTAAGACAGAGGGTAAAAAAAAGGACAAGTAACATTCAAAAGACCACTGAACTAATACTTAAGGGACAGCTACAGAGTTCTGAGGTATAGACTCATACATACAGCAGGAAGCAACACAAAATCCATGCCTTCATAGGGCTTGTGTTCTGATGGGGAAGAGCAAAGAATGAGGCATATCATGAACAAATGAATCCTATTTAATATTACGAGTTGTATCAAAAATCATAGTAAATGTGAAACTCGTGGTGGAAGGAAATGTAACTTTAAATGTTTTGTCAAAAGTTGCTGAAATGAAAGACCTCAGTGAAGTCAGGGACCAGGCTTTCCTAATGCCAAGAGATGAGCATCTAGGGCGAATAGAGCAGCAAATTCAAGATTCTTGTTTGGGAATGAGAGGGATGGGAGTTTTTAATGTCCAAATAACAGCAGAGACCAAGTAAGGGCAGAGTTTGTCCATGGGCCTATGAGTGGAATTGAGATGGGACAAGGGCCCAAGGTAAAAGCTGTGGATTTGCACTTCAGTGGGATAGGATGACTCTGGAAAGGAAAAGCCAGAGTTATAACACAATGGTGGTGCTTTCTTCAGATCAGCTGAGTATTTATGGGAAAAGACAATAGAGAAACAAGAACGAAAAGAAGATCAGTTGGCAGACCAGTTGCCCTATCACAATAAGAAATGATGATTTTGACTAGAGTCATAGCTATGGAAGTGACAAGAAATGATGAGATTCGAGATATATTTTAAGTTATGCATATAGATTGAGATAAATTAGTAAGAATTGAAAAAGTGAAAGATATGCTTGAATTTCTTCACAATTTCATTAGAGTTGGGAAAATTAGATTATATTTCACATGTTTTTAGTAGTATAGATTGAGATTACTTTCAGCTTTAAGGATGTACATTCTGGAGAAAATGTATGATCTATGAAGATCTCTGCCCCAAAAATGAAAAAATTGCATCTTGGCACACTGAATAATGTATGTAAGATATAGCTAAGAATGAGACTATTTTGATAGTTTGATGGAGCTGACAAATAGAAATATATAGGCTTAGCCTTTGTGATATATGCTGTCATTGAACCACTTCAACTAACAGGGATCCCTGCCCAGCAATATCTCATCTGGTTGGATTTGAGTGCTGAGCAAGGACTTCACTGCTGTGTCCTTATCTTACCTTTGCGCAGAATCTTCCCATCATGTCCTCAACGCAAAGAACTCAGCACCCTTATCATTCTCTGTGCACTAAGTGTTTGGCCATGACTTTTTATTTCCCCTCCTTATTAAGCTCTTTTCCTTCTCTCCCACTAGCAAAATATTTTTCTTCTTTCTGAATTCACACAAAATCACTTGGTCCATGGAACATTCCTAAACCCACAAATCCACCCCTTTCTCCCTCCAACTTTTTATCCCAGACAGCTCTTGTCAACCTTTATCACCTCTCCATACAGTGAGGATCATTTGCTTGGTGCTATGTGTCACTTTACCAACACTGCGATCTCTCCTTTTGTGAGGTCTGCCATCTACAAACTAGCCAGCATCTGATGTAATGTTCAGGATAAATAATAGATAAATAATAGCCCGTCAATGTTCACCTTTATACAACATACCAGACATTATGCAATGCATATCCTGATAAATCCCCACAATAAGCCTATGGGTAGATGATTATTTTTCTCTCAAAGAAAGCATTGGAGGAGTTGAGTGTTTTTACAAGAGTCAGAGCTGATATAAGCAGGACTGAGATTCAGATCTAGCCAAACATTTTAAGCAGCAAAAATAGAGTCTTCCCTACTGGATGGCTAAATGGAAATTGATGGCACTCTGGTCTGTGTCAAGCTAGTGTCTGCCAATGTTAAGAGATATGAATGTGTTTCACAATGAAACATGATGACGCTTTCTATTCCATAACCCCACCAGGACAGTATTTCCAAATATAACAAGCATACTTTTTCATGGAGATTTGTATGAAACTTACCAAAATCAAGCACATGCCTGTCCTTTTAAATTTTTAGACAATGGCAAAATATTATTACAGCAATTTCTAAGGGGTCATTCACCAATTTAGAATAATTACTTGAAATGTCATGAAAACATTATTCATAAAATTGAGTAAAGTTACTAAATTGTCCTGATTTAGTAAATTCAGTGAGATCATCCCATCAAAGAGTAAGTGCATATTTGAGTATGAAAGTTGATTGGCTTTGTTTTGTCCTCTGCTTGTTGGAAAGGGGTCATCCCGAGGCAAAGCGTGGCAGTGCCCACGTCAGAACTCTATGCCATAGAATCTGCTCACTAGAGAGCTCTAGCGGAACCTTAGCTGAAAACCAAATCTCCCAAACTGAGTCTAAATTTATAGAAGAACAAACTCAGTAGATAAAGAAAGGCTTGCAAATCACCAAAATACAAATATCCCATCACACTTTAACTGTACTTGCAAAACCAATACGAACATAAGGCCTGGAAGAAAATGAGCACTACAGAAATTTCTTGAATGACGGCAGAACGTTGTTTATTGAAGCCATCAAAAAATAGAATTTGCACAAAAATACAAAGTAGAAGAAAAATGCAACTCAAAAGTTTAAATATACAGATATAGAACAAAAGAATGTCTTAGGGTGGACCTCTCTCATCTCCCGACTGGGATAAATTGTCTCCTCGGTGTTCTCATGAGAACTCTCTCCCAGCTATATGTATCACAATCACGTGTACACTAAGCTGCTGTTGGCTCAACACGAATGATTACTATTTCTGAATCTCACTGAAAGGCTACATTTTTAAAAAGCAGACATCTCACCTTCCTTGTTTATCACTGTGTCTCCTGCTTTCCACACAGGCTTGACATGACAAGCGCTCAAAACTTACTTGATGAGTGAACAAATGGCTGATTCATGCAAACTCTAAAATGGTGTAGAGGAAAAGCAATAGTGTGATTAGCTTTTCTTCTTTTTTTATTATTTTAAAAATAATGAAACCGAACAGAATAAAACAGAGAAAAATCTAATCAAAACAAAACAGTGAAAGTGACATAGGATTTCAAAACTAGATAATAGGAAATCAACCATGGTTACCATAATGCCTCTTGTTATCTTCAAAATAGCTGCCCATATCATCACACATAATAAAATCAAACCAAACAGAACAAAATAAAAACCAGCCAAAACAAAACAATGACAGCAATACAGGAGTTCAAAACAAGGCAATAGGAAATCAACAATAGCTACCATAATGTATCTTATTGTCTGAAATAGCTGCCTACGCCATTAGATATAATAACATCAGACGGAATAAAGCCAAACAAAACAAAGCAATTACAATGATACAGGACTTTAAAATAAGATAATAGGGAATTAGCAATGGCCACCCTCTTCTGAAGCAAATCCCCATAGTTGCTCTACCGCATATTGTTATCCTCTGAATTCATGCTCAGACCACTGGCCCTTAGACCTGCAAAGTTAGTCGAATACTAAACACCACAAGCATTAATTTAGACTTTTAACACTAAGATAGAAACAGGCACTAAAATTAACAGAAAGTAAAACTTCTAAATCAGTCAACTACAGTCCATTTCTAGCTTCGGATGGACATTTATTTAGCTCTATGACACAGCAAAGAGAAAAATCTTTAGGAAGAGTGTCTCAGCCCTGCTCAAAAATGTTATCTTGTAGACAACCCACGAAACTTCTAGACATTCACAACATATCCTGGAGGATTTCAGCATGGAGTTCTTTTATTAACTTTTTAAATTATTATATCTAGAATCCATAAAAATAGAAAGTTAAAGATATACTTATCCATATATGTACATGAATTATATTGCATATGTTTGCAGGGTAGACAGCATGCTACACACGTATGAACAACACTCTGGGCATACTATGAATTTCTGTTGTCATATACATTGCAATTATTGATTTACATAAGTTTTGTGATTTTTCTACTAGTGTAACAGATTTCAGCTTGAAAGGACCATAAACTGAGAGCTCACTGTAGTTTAGAGCTGGCAGCTGGCGAGAAGATGAATTCTAAGCCAGAAAAGAAAGTCGGTAAAGAGGCTCCTGCTGTTTCCAGAGAGTATCCCTGGGTGACACATCTGCTGCGGAAATATCAAATCACATTTCATTGTGGGATCCTCCACACACACTTAGCCCAGATTTCCTTAAGTTTACTTGGAAAAAATGAAAAGACATACATTGTCCATTTGCTATGATTAAAAATGTGAGACTCTTTTATTGACTTCCGTGGTATACAGAAAAATAGCCCTCAAAATGGTTATGCTTTAAACTCCAATAGTGAATATGTTACTTCAAAAAACAAAAGGGACCTCTCATGAGTGATCAAATTAAGAATCTTAAAATGGGAAGATTTTTCTTGATGGTCAGGATGAGCCTAACCTAGCACATGCATCCTCACGGGACAGCACCAGGAGGGTCAAAGTTAGAGAAGATGGGAGAAGGGAATTAGACAGCCAAGTTAGGGTACTGCAGGGAGCAGGCACTCAGCCAAGGAGGGCAGAGAGCCTCAAGCTGGAAAAAGCAAAGAGGGCATCCCCCGGGGACTACAGAAGCAAAGCAACTCTGCTAACATCCTGGTCTGGCCTCATAAGATGCATTTTTAGACTTACAACCTATGTAACAGAACGCTAATTTGTGCTATTTCATACCACCATGCGGTGGTTTATCACAGCAGCAACAGGAAACTGATGTACTTTGTAATTGTCACATGGAACATGTTTATCTCTAGCACTAATTTCTTTGGGGAAGTTCACTTTATCCCTGAACATTTTATATTTAGCTTTACTTCAGGAGATGCTGTTCATTCAAGTGACTGAGTGACCTCGGAAGATAAGACACAGTGGCTCAACTGGAGGTATTATTGAACAGTGACTATAGTTGCGTATTACACTCCATGGTCAATGCTTTTCTGGGCTATATTTACTGAATTACTCATTCCACATTTTAGGGAGCACCAGAGCAAAAAATGTATGTCACATTTTCCACTTTTCCAAAGCTTTCAAACCTGTTTAGGATCTTATTAAATTCACATCTAAGCAATTGTGTTAAGAAAGAACTACATGGCCCCAAGTGCTCTTGTGAAATATGACTACCCAATACTAAATGAAAGGACCCTAGACTATCCACCCTACAAAGGTAAGCAACTGCTTTCCTGGTTTATAAAACCATTTCTAGTCTGTATGCCTCATGATAAACTTCTGTTTATCTTTATAAAGAATTTCCTTATGACATTAAAAAATTTCTCTTCTAATAGAAATTTGATAGCTTAGGTATTGTTCAAACATGTACTCACAAGCACCTTCATTTGGTCATTCACAAAGTGAAATGATTGCTGAAAGGTAATGTTTCAATGCATTACCTTTCAGGTAATGCAGGGTTTCAGTATTTTCTCATTTTTTTAATAAGTGCTAACTAAAAACAAAAATATGTAAGACAATTTCCTTCAAATACCTAAACCCAGAAAAATTTAGTAAAATATTTGAAGCAATTTCACTTTTTGCCTTCCTATAATTTGGGCTAAAATGTTTTTTAAATTTCAAAAAAAGTGGTGCTTTGAGATAATTGTAGAGAGATTAATTTTCCATGCTATTTTGTGAGTACCTATACTCATAATGTACTTTTACTTTTGATATCAAACCAAAACACTCTCTGTGGAATTTTAAAATCAATATTTAGAATGATGAATACATATGCAAATTTGAAAGCCATCTGTGGGAGGTTAAGAAATGATTCTTCAACATGCAACAACCGGATCAATCCAGCCTATAATGTTATCTTATATGGAAAGGCTTTTGGAGAAATTATTAAGAAAAGGATCTAGAAAGAAAGAAAGAAAGAAAGAAAGAAAGAAAGAAAGAAAGAAAGAAAGAAAGAAAGAAGAAAGAAACAGAAACAGAGAGAGAAAGAAGAGAGACAGAAAGAAAGAAAGAAAGAAAGAAAGAAAGAAAGAAAGAAAGAAAGAGAGAGAGAGAAAGAGAGAAAGAAAGAAAGGAATAGAGAAAGAAAGAAAATTGAAGGAAGGAAGGAAGGAAGGAAGGAAGGAAGGAAGGAAGGAAGGAAGGAAAGAAAGACAGAAAGAAAGAACAGAAGAAATGAATCTTGGAAGTCTCATGTGATGCCTATTTTATCTCTGTACCCAGGAGGTTGATGCAGGAGGATTGGCTTATAAGTTCAAGGCTAGCCTGAGTTACATCAGTGAGTTCAAGGGCAGCCTATAGTGAGACCCTGAAAAAAAAAAGAGAAAACAGAAAAGAATCCGGATTAGCACAAGATGTCCTGACTAAAAGAGAAACAAAGATTTGGCACAAACAAAAGAGGAGAGGCAGAGATGGCACTCATGAGGCCACAAGCTAAAGAATGCTGGCAGCCACCAAAAGCTGCCAGAGGCGGGAACAACTCCTCCCCTGGAGCTTCAATAGGGAGGGTGGGACTCCCAAAACCTTACCTTTAGTCCAGTGAAAGAGATTGCAGGTTCCTGGCTCCCAGAGCTGAGGAAGGGAGGGAATATATATATTTCTTTAAGCCACAAAAATTTGTTACATCAGACTGAAGAAATAAACGCATCATTTAATCTCTCCATGTGTTAACTTAATATGCAATATTGTGGTAGAAAGATGAAGGGGAAGAAATAGCAGCTTTTAAATAATTACATCATGACACTGTTTAATTTCAGAGAAAGACAAAGATCTAGAAAAACTTTTAACAGTTACCAGAATCACAAAAACTTTTTCAAAAAGAATACTTGAGCTGTGCTAATGAAAGGGGAAGAAAATAAACTTACTAAAGTCTTTACTATGTGGGGTGGTTTCTAATGTAATCAAGAAGAGGAGGGAAGACATATTTAGAGTACACTAGATCTCCTGAAAATTCTGTGGTTTTAGGCAGCATCAAATTGAATGAAGGGCAAATAATTTAAAGATTTTTCTCCCCAGTACCGATGAAGAGATGAAGTGATCCACAAAGCTGTCATGGAATGTCTATGTTGAAATTCGAGACCTACTTTACGCTTTGCTTTATCAGGAAAAAAATGAGAATAGAATAAATTCTAATGTAGCATGGAAGTAGTTAACAATTTTTGCTTTGCCTATTTCAAAATAGGAAGAGAGGAATTGAAATGCTCTTACCAGAAATATGAGCCACCCCGAAGGAGATGAGCATGCCTCGTGCTATCAAGGCACAATGCATGCATGAACAGAAACATCGCCTTGCATCCTAAAACATGTAAAAATAGTATGTGTCACTCAAAAATGAAAATAGCTACATAGAAAAGAAGAAATGAATTCTGTTACAAGCATCCCTGCAACAAAACTAGAGAAGCCGGGAAGTTCCTCGGGCTTCGGTTTGTTTTCCAGCTGGAACAAAGGGACAAACCTAGGTCATCTCTGGGTGCTGTGCCTCTCCAGAAACCAAAGTCCTCAGAGGATGGTTCTGACTCAGTGCAGTGGGTTCTCTTTCCTGAACTGTGTTTGAGTCTTTTCTGCTACATGAAGAGTGAGATTTTTAAATAGCAGTACATAATCTTAGCTTATCTAAATTACTATATGTGAAATAATAAGATAGAAATATCCAGAAATCAATGCATTGAATTTCCATTTTAAATTGCTCAAGCAATATCTGATCTCGTATACTAGTAAAAAGTTGATGTTAATAGTAAAAAAAATTTTGGAAACTAAAATATATGAAGAAACTAAAAGTCACACGTGCTGTCATCCAGAAATAATCTGTTTAGTTTTATATAGTACCCTGCTAGTCTTTTTATGCATTTTATAATATTGCTTTAAAGTTTATTATCATGCTTTGTCAATAATTTTGTAATTAAAACTGTCATATACCAGTGTCTTTTACATACAGTATCTGAATCTAAATTGTCAATCCTGTGCCATAGGTATTTTTAATTCAATTTATTTTTAATTTATATTTGAAAACATAATATTATGCATATTAATGGAGTAACATGAAGTTTTGATACATATGTACATTTCATAGTACTTAATCAGGTTAAATATATCTATATCTTCATAGCACTTAATCAAGTTAGGTATATGTGTGTGTGTGTGTGTGTGTGTGTGTGTGTCTTCAAATGTTTATCATTTCTTTCTAGTAAAAACATTCAGAATCCTTTCTCTTAGCTTTTGAAATGTACAGGAGCTTGTTGTTACCTATACTCACCTCACAGCAGACTACTTTCCCCTACGTAACCACTGGAAGAACTTAGTGTCCATGGAGGTACACTGTCCCATCCCTCCATCCCCAGTACTATTCTAGCCTTTCCTAACAACCATTCTACTCCACACTTCTTTGAGATCAACTCTTGGATTCCACAGATGGGTAAGATTATACAGTCCTTGTCTCTAGATGGCTCATGTCATGTCATGGCTCATGTCATGATCTCCAATTCCATTCACGTTGTTAAAAATGACAGAATTTAGTTCTTTTTATGGATGAATGGCATTTCGTTGTTATGTATGCTTTCTTTATCCATTGATCAGTTGGTAGACACTGGAGTTGCCTCTGTGTCTTGTTTATTGTGAATAGTGCTGCAGTAAATATGAGACTGTTGATACCTTTTCAACATACTAATTGTATTACCTTTGTGAAACCCAGTAGCAAGATTGCTGGATCATTAGGTAGCTCTCTTCTTACTTTTTTGAGGAAGCTCCATACTGTTTTTCATAGTGAGTATACTAATTTATGTTTCTACCAAGAGTACACAAGGGATCGTTTTTGCTGTATTTTCACAGGCACACATATTTAGCTTTTGAATGGTAGCCACTTTTCCTAGGTGAGGTGATAGCTCATTGTATTTTTATCTTTGTAGTACTGGGGACTGAACCTGGGACCTTTGCTCTGAGCTACAGCTCTAGCCCTTTTTTCATGTTTTATTTTGAAAGTGTCTTTGTAATTGCTAAATTGCCCAAGGGACACTTGAAATTGTGAGCCTCCTATCTCTGAGTGCTGGAATTGAGAGTAAAGCTCCACACCCAGCTTTGTGGTGGTTTCGATTCACGTAATCCTGATGATCAGTGCCACTGGCCTATTTTCATATACCTATTAGCCGTTTCACTGTCTTCTTTTGAGAAACTGACCACTTAGGTTTAGTAAGGTCTACTACCCATTTCTCAATCAGGTTAAATTATTGGAGTTCTTTATAAACTCTGAATGTCAGCAAGACATGCGGGCCCCAGGGAGGGAAGAGTCAGTGCCTCCCAAGAGCTGGCCATGCTGGAATGGAAGGAGCACACCAGCAAGCCAGCCAGCCAGCCTTTCTGCAAAGCCAGGCAGGGCCAGGAGGAGAAAAGTCAGACAGCGCTTCCCATAAGCCTGCAAGTACCCAGGCTGAGAACCATCACCCCCACCTGTCCCCCCAACCCCTCAATTCTACTCCTGCCATAAGGCCATAAGGAACCCGCTGGTTCAAAGGTCAGGCTGAGTTGGTAGCAACTGAGACACAAAAGGTAACTGAATGGTTGTACTGTTTGGTTGACTTCGCAGATCTGGAGCCGGCAGTCTGAGCACCTATTGGGAGAATAGCAGTATGCACCATATGCAGCACATATGGAGGATTTCCTTCTATCTTGTTTTTGAAATGCTATATTGTTCTCAATGTTTTGCTCCGATTGTTTTTCTTTATTGAATGTTCTGTTTTAATTGGTTCTATTCTGCTTTGTTTTGATTTGCTGTACCTGATTGAATAGACAACTATTGTGAAGATAACGAGCTACACTATGGTAGCCATTGTTGTTTTCCTGTTACCCTGCTTTGAAGTTCTGTACCAGTTTCACTGCTTTATTTTGATTAGATCTATTGTTTTGTTTTGTTGGGTTTTATTAATCTTTAAAATAAAATTAAAAAATTTAAAAAAAACTCTGAATATGAAACCTCCTCCCCATCAGATGTGTAGTTTGTAAATATTTATTCTATTCTATAAATTGGCTCTTCACTCTGTTAAATGTTTCCTTTCCTGTACAGAGGCTTTTAGTTTGATATAATCCTTATCTTTTATTTTGTTTTCTATGCTTTTGGTGTGTTCTCCAAAAAAAAGAGCCCTGCTTATTCTAATGTCCTAAAGCAATTTTCCTACTTATCATAAACCAGCAGTTAACATACTCAATGGGAAAAACTGAAAGTTTTCTGTGATTTGCAACAAGACAGGTTTGCCTACTTTTACCACTTGTATTCCATATAGTGCTGGAAGTCATAGTCAGAGCAATCAGGCAAGAAAAAGAAATAAAGGGCATCCAAACTGGAGAAGAAGTCAAATTATTACTGTTTGCTAATTACTTGATATATATTTCCGTAGTTTCCAACAAAAAGCTGGTATAACTGATAAATGCCTTCAATAAAGTTCCAGGATACAAAATCAATGTACAAAAATCAGTAGCATTGAAATGTGACAGTAGCAGATTTATCTGAAATAGAAATCAAGAAAACATATGCACTGCCAAAGTGAGCACAAGAAAACATCTCTATTTATAATAGATCCCAAAAAAATTACCTAGGAATAAATTTAACTGGTAGTAAAATATCTCCATCCTGAAAATTATTTAAAAATTGTTGAAAGATATTATAGAGGACACAAAAAATGGAAATGTTCATGGACTGGAAGAATCAATATCGTAAAAATACCCACAGTACCCCAAATAATCTATCAATTCAGTATAATGACTATCAGAATGTCAATGTATTTCAAAGGACTACAAAGAAAACTCTTAAAATTTATGTGGAGCCATAAAGGAAAAGTTTAAGTAGCCAAAGCCATTTGAGCAAAAATAACAAAGCAATCGATATAACACACTTTGACTTCAAAGTATATTACAAAACTATAGTAATCAAAACAGCATGATGTTGGTATAAATATGGACATAAACCAATGAAACAAAATCAAGAACCTAGAAGTAAAGACCCAAATCTCGACCTTACTCATTTCCAGCAAAATGAGTGTACTGTACTAAAATGTATAGAGAAAGGATTGTCTGTATGTAATAAATGGTGCTGGGAAAGTTCACTAGGAACATGCAGAAGAATGAAACTAAACCCATCTCTCACCAGTTCTAAAAATCAACTGATAATGGGTAAAGTTTAAACTTAAGACCTGAAACTACTAGAAGAAAAGCAAGCGGGGAACATGTCATACATCTTTCAGTCAGTTCTTGTAACACGACTTAAATGTAAACACCTGTAGCCCTACAATCCATTTTCTTACTTGCATAAGCCCTCCTTGCTCAAATTTGGCATTAAGTTTAAAATAGTTCCTACCAGTCTGTATGGCAAAGATGAAAAATGTAAGCATTAATCTGTCCCATAAAAATCTAATAGAGCTAGTGTATGAATATAGTTTGTCATCCAAGCTAAGACAATGTGGGAAACAAAGGTGACACTTTTAATAAACAATCATGAAACAAAGAAGGGAGATCAATAGCAAACAGAAGGGCCTCAGACAAAGGAATTGTCAAAACTTAAAGCAGTATAAACTGTGAACTTGACACCAATGAGGCAAGATACTTGACTACAACTAGTTTAGTCAGTTTTTGTTTCTTTCTGAGCAGTGTCTAGAAAATTTACTTATTTCTAGAAAATTACTCATTTTATTAGTAATTTTTATTAATTTTTTATTTTGAAGTGCTGCTTATTTCATAATGTCCATAGCATTACTGGTGATTTTCAAAATTACAACTTATTGCATTGCTTCATTTGTTTATTTATTATTCAATACACTGGCCTCTCTGCCTTTTAATTGCCGAGATTTGGTATTTGCATGTATTAGAAGAACTTTTACTAAAGTATTTTGTATTCTACCCCCAAAATCATGTTTGTTTGCTTTGAATATTATGTTAAGTTTTATTTTCCTATTTAGAGGTTGTATACTTTATCTTATTGGTTATAAATTTTCATACATGCTTAAACTTATGTCCTAACAAGTGTCAAGAATTAATCTATATTTCTTTCCTTTCTTCAAATGAGATAAATTTTTAACATCACTTGACTTCTCTTTACACTCGTTCCTCCAAACCCGCATTTTATTTGTTCTTCAGCTTGTTCATCATAGATTCTATGTAAAATTGATTCTGATGTTTACATCACTGTTACTCCTTACAGCTCATTCCTTTATCTGGGTTCATCTTCTTTTGCCAAAGTATACCCATTGTTAGTTTTTAAGCATAGTTTTGTGGCTAAGATTTCTAAATTATTGGATTTCTGAAAATGTTTTATTTTGTCTTTCCAATAAAATGTTGCATAACACTTGTACACATAGAAACATATCAGTTTTTACCTATTTTATTCCACTTTGACATGAATTTTTCTTTAGTACATTTTACTATCTTGAACAATAATTTACAGGTAGAAAAGTGCACATAAATGCTATAGCTCAACAAATCTTCACAAACTGAATGTACTGTGTAACAAATACTCATCTCATTTCCAAACATTCCAGAAGCCAAACCGTCAGCCCCTTCTCAGTGGTAACCATTTGTCAATTATGTTTCTTGCTGTTTATGTAATCGCAGTATATAGCATGGGCTGTTAGATGTCTGACATCTTGCACTCAACATTTTTTAAACATTCTTCCATATTGCCACATAGAGCTGTAGACTTTCAATTTGATTGTCATTTAAAATTCTATTATGTGTTTAAAGTACAATGTTTGTATTCACTTTGCTATTTATATGCATTTAGCTAGTTCTGTTTGGGGCTAATATGAATAAAATTACTATAAACATTCATGGATTTTTGCGAAAAAATATATATATAAATATAGAGAGAGAAAATGAATTTTTAATGGGTTTATATCTAGAAGTAAAATTAATTAATTGTGCATCATGGCAATTTTTCCTCCAACTCTAGAAATTCCTGTTTTTTATCTCATTTCAAGTATGTAAAAATCAAATAAATATACTTTTCTCTGTATCTTAGTGACTTTTCTTGTTGCTGAGACATGACACCTGACCCTCAAAGTTGAAGGAAGAAGGCTCATGGTCTGCACAGGTTTCAGTTCGCAGTCAGCTGACTCCACAGAAGGGTGGCATGGCAGAGAGGCATCGCAGAGGAGAAACAGCTCAATGCTGGCATAAGGCAGGAAAGAGGCAGCTGGAACATGACAAGTGACAACACCATCCCTCTTTCTATCCCTTATACTACATCAAACTACACACCCTTAGGTAGGTAGTAGTGACTCTCGGGAGGGACCTCCGCATCATCAGGACTACGCCAAACCAATCAGTGGACTAAGGTAGTAATCACACACCCTTAACCTCAGCACCACACGCCCTAGATCCAATCACCTCTGAAAAAGCCCTACCTCTGACCAGATGAGACTCTGGAGGAATAAGCCATAACATTCTGCTCTAGCCAAGGGACAGGTAACAATCCTAATTAATTAGAAATAAAACATGTAGTGAGTCTATAAAGATGGTAAGAGTCTAAACCATAAAGTCGGTAATGGGTAGGTGCATCAGTGAAGGTTCAGTCAGAAAAGCAGAGTGAGTCACATGTAGATAGACTTATTTCAGGCATTGGGTCTTAGAAATTCTGAAAGAGGGTCCAGTAGCCTCTCAAAGCTGCTGTTGTTGTGTCTAATGTTGTGGGTTAAAATACACAGAGCAAGAATGGGGAAGGGGAACATATTTAAATTAGAGTGAGCAAAGAGAAACGAAAACTCCCAAAGTGACTTGGAAACCCCAGGACAGTCTGACACCCATCACCGTTCTTATGACATTCTGGCCTGCATGTCAGCAGACTGGACTCTGAAGGGACGGGACCCCTGGTGAAGCCTCTCGATCACCACACGCTTGGCTGAGGAATGAGAAGCTGAAGAAGGTTCCTAAGAAGGGCCAAGTAGCAGGTAAGGGACAGGTGTGTGGAGCCTGCCAGGATAGCTACTGTCTCGCCCCTGCCCTGGAAGTCTCACACCACCTGCTCCCCCATGGCCTTTTACCCCAACTGCAAACATGTAGGGAAGAGCATTTTAAAGAAACCTAGGTGAACTCAGCCAAACGCAGCATTAGAAAGCCATCACAGGTGAAAGTGGGAAAGAAAAGTCATTAGTTGAGCTCTCCATGTGAAACACACAAAAGTGGAAGGTCTGACAGTAATCACATCGTAAAGCAATAATCAGCCTTTTCCCAGGAAGGCAATAGGGCTCCCTCTCCACCAAGCGCAGTGCATGTGTTTCACTCTTTCTCATTCTGCTTCCCATTCCTGGAGCAGTTGACAAACTGTAATGGTTGATACACTGTGTCAACCTGAGAAGTTTAAAAGTTTAACTAAGGGACTCAGCGGGGAGCCAGGTCCTCACTTTGTAAACATCCTGGTCCTGTGCAAGAAGAGTGTAGACCTGCCCTAGGGGGTGGAAGCCTGCATAAATATAAGGGAGGGGAAGTGGCTCCCCTGGCTTTTGCTGCTTTTGCTGTCTTCTGCTGCTTTGAAGTGTTGCCTCTGTGCCACATCACCCTGCCTTATAGCCAGCTGATTACAGACCAAAATCTCCACAAACTGTATGCTAAATAAATCTTTCCTTTCTAAGTTTTAGGTATCAGGTATTTTGTCTCAGAATGAGAAAAAAGTAACTAACACACACACTATGAATCAATCCTGATTTTTTGAAACTGGTTACCTGTTGTATTTCTGTTTGGGTTTTCTTTTAGTATCATTTGTAAAGAGGAACTCATATAACATAAAGTTAATACTTTTATAATGAATACATCAGTGGCATTTAGTACAGGGATAGTTTAAGGTAAAACCTGCATCTAATTACAAAAGTTTTTTTCATCCCTCAAAAAAGAAACTCATTGCCACGAATTAGTTGCTATTCATCTGCCACCCACTCTAGCTCCTGACAACCAAGTCTGCTTCTGTTTCTGTTGATTTACTGACCCTGGGTATTTGTATAAATGAAATCACGTTATAGCTTTTGTGCCTGGCTTCTTTCAACTAACACAATCAAATTTCAGCCATATTGTAATATGTATCTGCACTTCATTTCTTTTCGTGACTGAGTAGTATTCCATCATGTGTATGTACCACAATTTTTTAAATCATCTATTAGAGCTTTGGAGTTATTTCCATTAATCAATATTATGTATTGATTTCCTGGTTCCTAGTTTTAAGTATCATTTCTGCTCACTCAAGGAAGGAAGGTGCTTAATAGTCACATCACTCCTCAAAATAAATACAAAATTTTCTACCCTACTCAAAATCAGCTTTAATCAGACAAACTAAATGACTATAATCTAATAAGACTGTATTCTGGCCAATGTGATTAAAGTCATTTGTGCAATATCTAAGAAGCATCTTTCAAGAAAGAAAATTCTTCTCTTTCTCCTTCATATACAAAAAGTCTTTTGTAGTTTCTTCCACCCTAAGAGTACTGAACTTTTTTATCCTATCAAAATTTCTTTTTTGCTTGACATTTATGACTTCTTTATTCAGTATAGATCAGGCAGCACTCTGAATGTATTTCTAGGATGGTCCCATCCTTGAGACTGGAGACTCTAAATATAAGTAATCTTACAGGCACTCACTTCAATTCCTGGGAAGAATTTTCTTTCTAGTTCAGTGGATGTCATTTTTCTGTAAATACTAATGAGCATAAAACATCAAATGGAATTTTAAAACTTAAGTTAGCATTTATTAGATCTATCATTTCTCTTTTGTTGTCAGCTTTATCATTGTTGTTAAAGATTAAACTGGTGTAAAAGGAATTATCTGTACCTTACCCTTTTTTTGATATTTGATCATTGGTTTAGCAATAATTTCTAAAATTTTACTCCACTGCATTCATAAAACAAGAATTACAGTAAGGTTATAATAGTGAAAATATTTTCAGATTCTAAGCTACAATAAAATAGTTTGAACAATTTAGAATCTATGCCTGCATTATAAATCCTTGTGTCATTGCTATCTCAGTGTTTCTTTTTAAATATTCAGATATTTAGTAATTGAAACATTCATGTAACTAACAGGCATTAAGGAATAGACTAGGTGCTCGTGATTTCTTATGAGTAATTATTCCCTGATCTAGACTATTGGGGAGATTTATACATATGCATCCATATGGAAATATCAATGAGGTATTAAATGGAAGTGTTATGACTTCTACCTAGTTGTCCCTCTGAAGCTTCAGGTGTTCGTAGGTGGAGCTTTTTGGAGGTGGCTGGATCTAGATTATATGATGCTGAGATTAAGTGTGCGATGCTAGGATTAAGAGTACCCCTGCCCCAGCTGAGTGTTACCTGCCCTAAAAGATGGAATATAAGAAACAGAAAGAGGTCCTTTCCTGCCGCTCGTGGCCTTCTGCCGGCTCTGCTTTGCCATGAACTATTTCTTCTCTGTGGTGCCCCTCTGCTATGCCACCCTGCCTTGGAGCCAGCCAATTATGGACTGAAACCTCCACAAACTGATGGCCAAAATAAACCTATCCTCTTTAATTTTGATTGTCAAGTGTTTGTCTCAGCTACAAGAAAAGTAGCTAAAATAGAAGGAGACTACAGAGTCCTGGGGAAAGATAGGGAAAAAAGGAACTAACTATATTTAGTGGCAAAGAGCACTGACAGGAGTGGGTTTTGAGAGTGTCTATGATTTTTGAAAGAAATGTAGTAATAGGAAACAAAGAGGGATGGATACATTTCAGTCACAGGGAATATGACATGTTCATGAATTCCTAGTATTTAGGTGTGATATTAGTAATATTTATTCTAAAGAAGGAGGCAGAAGATGTGGAGATAAGCTAAATTTAGGTGTACTAAGAATCTTTGGTATAAGACTTGTGAAGCAAATAGGGTAACTACGCTAAAAATACCATCTACTGTATCTCAAAAAGTCCCTAAGGTGACTTTGACCACATCCTCACCCTTTAATCAAGGCTCATGAAATTGAATTAATAAATCCATTTCATTTAAATAGTTCTTCATTAAGTTCTTCCTCACACCTGCTTTATGCTGCCCCTTTCAGTCTTTGTATTCTCTCTCCTTATTTCTTTTTCTGTTTCTGAAATAACTATTTTTAAAACCATAAACACTGGGCATTTCTGATGCTTCACGTTGTTAGTTAGCACTTGTGAAATACATTTGCATGAGGTGCTTTTTGATGCGTGGTGGTTAAAGATCATTGGAATCAAAGCTCCTTCCCACTGTGTGCACTTCAGTCCTCAGAATATAAATCCATTTTGTAATTACTCCAATGTTCCTGTCTCAGAAACTTTGCCTGACACCCCATTCCATATGTTTATGATTCCCTGAATGAAAAAGTGTTCCCTGACAACCATTCGGATTTTTCCCTTTAATTTCCATTTATGCCTTATTGTCTTATAACGTTCAACTGAAAATATATGTTGCAATATTGTGTGATATTATCAGTATTACTTAAGATTTTATATACCCATATATCAGCCAAACATCAGATAAATCTCACTACTCTCCTTCCATACATCTTTCTTCCTGGAAGAATACAGGTAATAGATTCAATATCTTCTTCATGACAAGTTGACTTTAAGCATTTCTTACAAACTGAAGGGAAAAATCAATTTGCATTTTTGTCTGAATTATTTTTAAAATGTGAACTGAAGGTGGAATTTGGCTTAAGGTTTGTTCAATTACAGTGGGGATGCTAACTGCAATGCCTTTTAGATGGAACCTATTTCAGGGTTGATGTTAAGAATAGTGTAAAACCAAGACACAAGACTAATTTGAAGGTCTTGCTAATAAATAATGTTGTTAGAAAAAAATGGGGTATTCTGATGATTTGTAATCTTGCAATAATGGCTTCTAAATAGTTAAGATTAGTTTGAGAGATGAGAGTCTTTCCCCTCTGTACGCCATATGCCAGCAGGGAACAAAAATCAATCTTGCGAGGGCTCTGATTACTTCTGCTGCAAGTTTCTTGTCAGCAGATTCAAAATGTGCAAGGCAATGAATCTTCTGCAAGGTAGAGGTGCTGCCCATCAGCTGGAAATCTTTTTCCCCAACTTCTGGTAGAATACCTGCTTGTGATAAATTAGGAGGAGAGGAGAAAATAGAAGACTATTTGGTGCAACAATTTTAATCCTGCATTATCAGTGGAGAGAGAAAGTGACACCCATTCCTGTGGTCGAAATGAAAAATGTACCCTTGGAAGGAACACACTTTAAAGTTAAGGAGCAAATAAAATAATGGTCTTCATCATTGTAAGATAGTATGCGGCTTAGCAAATTATCAACGGAGAACCACATTAAGCAATAAAGCTTAAATTAATAAATACTAGTGTCTAAAGTAAGATATCTAGATTAGACCCACATTGGAGGCAATAAGAGAAAGAAACTGTAATTTGATTGCAACAAAAGACAGGGATATAAGCAATAAAGGGAACGTGGGAAATGTGTCAGCTAGAGTAATACTTCCTGACCTTGTCCACATCCTAATCCCCGAAACTAGAATGTGCTGCCTTACATGGCAGGACTTCACAGACATGATGAAGTTATGTATTCTGAGTTGAGAAGATTATCCTAGATTATCCAAGTGGATTCAGTATGATCATGAGGGAAGAGGGGGACAGAAGAGGTCAGAATAATGCAATGTGAGAACTTGATTCACCTTTGCAAGTTTTTCAAGAGAGAACGGGAGGCAGACAATGATTGCGGGAAACCTCTTAAAATAGGAAAAGGCCAAAAATGGATCCTGTGCAACCTGGAGAGGAGAGCAGAGCAGAGCTAACTCATTGACTGTGGCCCTGGCCGAGACTTCTGATCTAAAAAACTGCAAAATGTCTGTTGTTTTAACCCCTGAGTTGGTGGTAATTTGTTAGAAAGGCACCAAAAAACAATAGAGATGAGATATAAAAGACAAAATAATGGATAATGTTTTACAAATTTCTCATATTTGCTTGTGGAATGCTTTTACCATTGCACATGGAAAGCTATTTTGAAACAACCTTCTGAGCTGTTTCTTGTTGTCATTTAATAATTTCAAATACATTAAAATCATATAATGCTCTTAGGCTTGGAAAATATACTGGTTGGAATTGAATAAAATAATTAAGGATGTTTGAAATTATCTTTAAGACTGTTTGTAATAGCCTAAAGTTGAAATAAGTTTAAGTGACCACAGTGGGGGTTATTACAATAAACCTTGGCATAACATCAAACAGCACTGTACAGTCATTAAAAATTGGTTATATGAAAATGCATTTCGATTGGAAAAGTGTTCTTAGCATGTTTACTTGAGAATAGGTATGAAGTGGTATGTGTGAGATGATAGCATTGATGTATAACGGTTGACATCATTGTATATGACACTGGTGTGATATATACATAATGATGCTAATACTTTATACCAATTTTTCACATAGATCATCACACAGATACACAAGAAGTATGTGTAGGTGTACAGATGTGTTTTTTTCTTACTCTTGGATTAAGTTAAAGATAAAATATTTTGAGAAATAACACTTTTCTTCCCAATGTTTATGTATGTGTGTTTCTCTATAAAATTGTACATTTCTATCCCTCATAACCAACTGCTAATAGAAGTAAAACTGTCTTATATTTAAGATCTCCTCTATGCAATATTGTGAGGTCCAACTCATTCTAAAAAGGAAAAGAGCTCTAAAAGTAAGAAAAGAATTAAAGCAAAGAATAATGAGTTGTGTGGGCTTCTTACTGTTTTTGTTTTGTTTTCTTTGCTTGAGTGTAGGCTGCTTAAGATCAACGTCAGTCATGAAACATTCCCTGAAAAGTCTGTGATTTGTGGAGGTGCACAGTGCTAAAATCTTTCTACAAAACTGCTTGGCAAAATATATTAAAGCCCTTTAAAAATTATACCCTTTAAATAAGTAACACTATTTCTAGGAATGTCAAGAAATGGTGGCAAAAGTCCGTACAATTAAAAATATTTTCTGAATACTTATTTACATAAAGGAAACATAGGAAAAAGCCTTGCTGTCCCATAAGAGAGAAATAGGCCAGTAATTTAAAATAATTCTTTCAAGGAATATTTAATTACATAAGAAAATGTGTTCAATATGCTGCTAAGTGAGCAAAAGCAGACTGAGAAATTGAATGTACAATATGATTCCAATTTAGAAAATAAAAGGGAAGGCTGGGCGTGGTGGCTCACATCTGTAATCCCAGCACTCGGGAGGCTGAGGCAGGAGGATCATTGTCAGTTCAAGACCAGCCTGGGCTACAAAGTGAGCTCAAGGCCAGCCTGCACTGCACAGTGAGACCCATAGTGGGTCAAATAAAAGACAAAAAGAAAAAAAAGAGAAGGGAAAAATACACCAAATTTTAAAAGAAGTTACCTTTGGATAGTAGAACTGAATATTAGATACATTTATTGGTATGTTTCTGATATGTAGTAATTATATCGGGGGAATTGGTATACATATAATACATACTGTATATAAGTGGTGTATATATAGTATTTTGATCATCTTTTTATCCTTACCCTCCCCCGATCACCTTCCCCACAGATTTTTTAATTACCTGTATTTTGTGTGTATGTATGGGCATTTCCATTTTTTCTACTGTGCATATTACCTTTCAAACTCAGTTGACAGTGTTTGCCAGTTAGAATAGCTCACATACTTTAGGAGCAGCTCTGAGTTAGTGAGAGGCTCTGCCGGAATTCAGCTTCTGCTGAGACAGCCTTCTCTCAGCTTGCTTCCCTGCCCCTGAAGTGCGGTGGGGCCCTCTATACGGTGACTGTGCCTTGACATTCAGTGTCTATGGGAAGGTCTTGTTAGGGAACCTACTAACGAACCACAGCTTGCTCTAGGAGATGCATCCTTTCCTGCAGACTGAGCCTGACAATTGTCCAAGGCAAAGGTGTCCAATAGAGCTCTGATGACCTAAAACTAGAACTATAGCTAATATACATCATGCAGTAATGCACAGAGCAAGATTTGCCCTTGGCTTGGTAAATACCCCCAGGAACAGCCCACTACAGTGCAGAACACTGATGCAAGATCTCTGTCAAATAACAGATGGCTTTTGTAGTTTCTTGTCATAACCAGATCCTGATTAAAGAAAAATCCCAACTTAAGGTTTATCTGTTCTACCCCCTAGTTCTCCCTTAGGTCCCATACATTCCATCATCATTTACCAACACAGATTTTTGGGTGTGAACTGGTACATCATCAGACCTTTGAAAGGAATGTCAGAGGAAGAGACTTGAGAGAGTGCGTCCTCCGCCTGTGGGCACCTGAAGGGCAGCGTCTCCCATGCTTCCCTGTCTGCTCCCGGCATCTAGAACAAATCCTTACACACGGTACATTTAACTAATTGAATGATAGACGGCACTTCTTAGAGAATTCTTTACGGAGTTCCTGCTGGCCACTGCCAGTGTGCACGTATGTATATGCAGGTTGTATGGTCTCTTTTATTATAATGATCATACGAGATAGGAACATGTAATTTTGTCTTCCTTTTTGGAGGGTCTACTGGGCCTCAGATAAAAAGAAAGAAATAATTCCATTTCATTCCGTGGAAACTACAGAGTCACAGTTCAAGGGATCAAAACTGCATTAACTCTTCCAGTTACTACCATTTACCATTTACTATCGTTTAGTGCTCTGGAGAAGGTAATCTACTAAATAGTACCCAAGTGGCCAGGCAATTTATTAAGTGAGCAATTTGTTCTTTTCTCACTACGAAGATGAAGCCATTCACCATTCAAATTCTGCACATTCTTCAGAGATAACAAGGTGGGAAAATACTCTTGTTTTAGAGATGGAGAAACAAAGGTTTAATCTTCAATCAAATCAAAAGAAGAGAGGAAAAGGAAAGGATTTTCAACTGTTTAGCCTAATTCTCCAATATTCATTCCTTTCCTAAATTCAGTTCAGGTTATTTAAACTATAACCTATTCTGTTTTACCAAATCTATATGCTGTTTTTGTTGTGGTTTTGATGTGTGTGTGTGTGTGTGTTTTGTTTGTTTGTCTGTTTGTTTTTGCCCAGTGTTCATGCCAGCCTTCAACAGTGTAAGGAATATAACATTGGTAGAGATGAATAAGAAGATAAACTTACTGAGACAATAAAGTGATAAATGAGAAATAGTAAAGCATGGAGAGTTTAAAATATTTAAAGGTCTTTATTCTTAACCAGCAGTTATCAAAATAAATATTCCACCAGAAAACATGCTGATATGAAAACTGGTCTTTTTAAAGATTTTTATATATGCCTCCTGCTTTTCACCTTAGGAAAAAGTGTTCTCACCCTAACCTTCCACCTGCCCTGATGAGACTACAGTCACCTGGCTTCATCAAATAACATGCCCTGTTTGGAGAAGTTGTCAGAGTCATCCAAGCCAAGACAGGAACAAAGCACCTGGACTGCGCTACCATCCACTGAGGGATCCTAGACATCTAATCTGTGAAACAAATAGCAACTATAAGACAAAATAAATGCAAGCTACATAATACACATCATCTCATCTGATTAGTATAAAAATTTTAAAGTACAGGTATTATTATTACTTCTGTGCAGCTAGAAACCATAGAACTAAATAACATGCCCCATTTTCACACGGTAACTAGTGGATCCCAGATTGATAAAATTTCAAAACACATCTGTGTGCATCTTTTTCTACATAATATACATGTGTGCTGTACGATACTGGTGTTATGGCTTGTGTCTAGATGTCCCCCAAAGCACCATGTAGCCATAGGTGGAGCTTTTCAAGAAGCGATTGAACCTAGACTGTGAGACGGGATTGATTCATGGTACAGTTCTAGGATTAAGGGTGGTAGGATTAAGAGTATCAGTGCTACTCTCCCAAATGGCAGGTAGTCTAGATAAGACATAAAGAAAAAAAAAGGCTGTAGTGCTACCTTTGCTAGCTTCTGCCACGACGAGCTGTTTCTCCACTGTCATTTAGTGAGACACCTGTCTGGCACACCACCCTGCCTTGGAGCCAGCCAGTTACAGACGGAAAGCTCCACAAACTGTGAGCTCAACAAACTTTTCCTCCTTTAAATTTGGGTGTCGGGTATTTTGACTCAACAACAAGAAAAAGTAGCTAAGACAACTTGTGTGAACTCTTCAGATTAATAGCTGAAGTAACGTCTCAGAATTTAATTCTACCTCACTCTACTCTTGCAAAGAGTAAGAAAACTTGTAGCAATTCTCTCAGTTGGTGGTGCTCAAATCCAGGTCAGAGTCCTCCAAAATAACCTATATCTACATGTTCATGAAAAAGTTTCCAAAATGCAAATTATGCCACAATAGAGTACAACAAAACTGACATTTGCTGAATGCCAAAATTAAGAAATATATGACGAGGTCTCCACCATGAGATAGAAAACTAAAGATGTGATCAAGATGTTTGAATCTCTAAAAAAACTATTACTATAATCTCTAAAACTATTATAAGACATAAGTTTAACATCCTTCATAATACTCTTCCAACACTTATCCCATCATTCTTACCACTTTCTGAAGCAGTTCTGGCAGTCCTCTTTCGTGAGTGTCTTTAGTTGCACTGCCATGCCTGCCTCAGTGTTATAAATGAACTCCAAATATCTACTTTCATGATCATTCTGACTTTGGAGTTGAACCAGAAGTTGAATGGTACCAGATCTGGTGAATAAAGCAGAGGAGGACACACCATGATGTTTTTACAAGCATATCTTTTTTTGCAGGATATGCAACAGCAGCATTCACCGTATTTTTGATCATATTGCATGAAGCCCTCAGAAAACAGAAATTCCAGAACTGCTTCAGAAAGTAGCAAGAAAAGTGGGATATGTGTGTTCAAAGTGAAGTAGAATATTTTGAGGCAGATTACTGCCAATATGTCTTGTACTGCAATAATTTTTAAAATTTAAATATGCATCATATATTTTGATCACATCATGTGTGTCCCAGCCCCATATGGGAATTTCCCATGTAGAGCCTATACTAAGTAAATACCATGCTGAGGATAGAATTTTCTTAAAGAAAGTTTGCAAAATGTATGATGAATGTGTGTACTATTATTGCACTCTTTAAGTAACTTGGTCACTGGCAATTATCAAAAGCAACCTGTTTACCTCTAAATTTTCACTAATATACCAAATCGTTTATGGAATTGGGCATGTCAACATGACTGGTGGGCTTTGAATTCACTTCCCATCACCGGTAGGATGAAACATGAACTGTAAACTGTAATTTGGTCTATTACAAGCACCAGGCCCAGGGAATAGCCGTGGGACACCCACACCTCCAGAGTGAAAGTACACATGCGAAATACACACATGAAAATATTACAAGTAGCTTACTAGTTTTCATCTCCCTTGTATTTCTGCATTTTGACAGTAAAACTCTTTAACCTCTTTAGTGAAAACTTAGATATTTAAACTTCCAGGAAAGTAGTCCTTCCATTAAAGCATAAATATTGCCAATAGCGCTCATTTAAATCTTATTGTTCATTTTCTGTGTGCCGGCCACAGCTCTGCTTCATACACAAGAACTTATTTAATGCTCATAATAATTTGTAAAGTAGATGTATTACATCTATTGTACAAATGAGAAACTGAGGCATAAAATGGCGGAAGAACTTGCCAGAGGCCAAACTCAGTAATTCGAAAGCCAGCACTGGAAAGGCGGTCATGTTACAGTTTTCACTCTTAAGCATTGTCCATTTCAACATTCGGTGAAGACATTTGCAGTGACACAGCAGTTAATACCCAGCATGCACTCGAACTATGAAAACAATTACCAGAAAAGTTCATGGATGGATAAAGGCAACAAAATACCAGCATTGATTTGTTTCTTTGATAGAAACAAAGATGGTTTCTGCTTATCTCTTGGGGTCTAAATTTAAATTTTTTCCCAATATTTATTTAATAATACCATGTCTTTTATAGCTTTTTAATTCTTTTTTTAAGTAATGGGACTAATAGCCAAGAACCGAAATAGCCAAAGTCCTAGAATATATTCTCAAGTAAACATACAAATGCTAGAGATAAATCTTGAAGAGTTTAATATTCAAATTCCAGAAATTCAGTGTGCCCTTTGGAAAAAGCATGGATACAACTGGAATCCTAGTAAGTTCAAACCCTAAATCTGCTCTACAGGAAGGCATGCATCAGTACTACTTGGGCATTCCTGAGATATTTACAGGTAAATGTAAATGTAGGTAAGTACCTATACTCTAACTTTGGCAAACAAAGATACAATATGGGCTAAGAAAGCTTGTCTACTGATTCTACTTTCTATGGTGCAGCATTGCACTCTGAACCATTAGTCTGTTTATGAAGATGACTGATGACTGAATGATTGATTGAATGATGGTTTCATTAATATATTTTGCTTTGCAGGAAGGAAGCTAGCAGTAATGCAGTAGAAAATGTATAGACTTGTTAGACATACACCATAAATTTGGCTCTGAGGTGTCTGGCAGCCAACTGAAAAAAAGTAAACTCAACCAACCCTACAATTTCCAGAATACATGAGATTAAATGAGCCAATTTTCACAAATAGGATCAAAGAGAAATTATAAAAGTTCACACAGATAATATGCTGTCTAATGTAATATCTTTATCACAACCATAAAGATGTGTTTAGGACTGTAATTTTGTGAAGCCAAAATGTGTATCAGTAACACATACAAACGTGTATACACATATACACACATGGAATTAGGAAAGACAGGCAGTGTACTGGTCTATTCTGTGCTCAGCAGCCCTTTGAGGTTCAGTCAGTCTCCAAGAATGTCTTAAGAATATTCTGCTTCTGCTTCTCTGGATTCTGAATCTGCACAATGAGTTGAATCCTGGGGACAAACAGGAGCAGTCCCTTTTCCACTACACAACCATTGCTGTGGATTTTCAATATTTATTCACTGTGACCAGGGTGGAAATTATTCCACTGTCTGTCACTAGACTGTAAACTTCTTGAAGTTTGGACCAAATCTCTTACTAATTCTTATTGTTCTGTATCTTAATACCTAGTACAAAACTATGAATCTACCATTCACTTCATTTTTAAATGGAATTGCTTGGTGCTTTATCATTTTTCCAGGGTGACTGAACTTCAGCAGTAATCCAGTGAGTCCCTACAAGGTGTGCAGGGAACCATTGGTCAATAAGTTTAAACATAAGCCTTTGTCCTCCTGCATGCTTATGGTTCACTTCTTAATGTCACCTTTTGCTTTGCATTGAAATTCCTTGGATTCAACAGACTCTTGGTACTGCTGTGATCATAGTGTTAGCAGCTGAAACTAGACTCTCAAAGTTCTCCAGCACAGACAATCCAGAGTACTGAAATCTTGGAGAGTGTTTGCCATTGAAAAATACATAGGGACGGAAGGAAATCAATAAACAGAACTCTCTCTGCTGCTACAACAGACAGGCATCTGATTTTCATTGAAATTCAGCCTGATCAAAACACAGAGCCTACAGATATCAGTGAGTCGAGGCACTGAGTAGCTATTCCAAGTTCATATTCCTTCTCTCGGATACACCCCACTCATATATATTCCACTATTTGAAAAATCAAGGCATAAGTTTTAAGCACATTATATAGAGGAAGGAAGGGAGTCTAATAGATTTCAGCTCTTCATAGGTTCAGAAAAGAACAATTTCTCATAGTAATCATAAATAATGAAATTATTGCTATGTTATAGGTGAGTACAGTGACATCCAGAGTGGTTAATAGCATAACACTTTAATTTGCCCAGAATTCTAGACCCAGTCTCTTAACCTAAGGCCTGTATTCTTCCCCACATGTCATCTGAGTTATTTAAACTTAGTATACCTGATCACCTAAGCTACGCCTCAGTGAGGAAGGCATGTCAGTTTCGTGCATTTGCCTCTTCCTTTAGGGATGTGTGATATCGCGAGACTCTGAGCTCAGTATTCACAGTCGAGACTGTGTTAACAACACAGCCCTAACCACGGTTAAGATCTCCGGCTCTTGAATAGCTATCATTCCCACTCCCAGAACCCAACGTACCATGTCTCACATCCCTCTCACCTCGGTTACCGTTCGTCTAAGCATCCCACATGGATGAACATGCAAGGTGTTATCAATCAACAGAATTAAATACTTACAATTTTTAAAAATGTGTTCTATTAAAGAACACATTACCATCAACCCACTTCAAAACACTCCCGCTCATTTCGAACACACCCTGTATTCTTGGCGCTTTCATGATTGTCTTTAACTGTACTGTCATGGCATCTTGCCATCCTGAATCAGTCCAAATCTTTACCTTCCTTGGTCGTTTTGACTTTGGGGAAGAGTTAGAAGTCACACTGACTAAGATCTAGTGAGTAAGGTCAATGAGGACATTGTAATGTTTGAAGAACCTGTGCTTCTGTTGGATGGTACTTGGCAGCAGTATTCATTTTATTTTTGTTCACGCTTTATAAAGACATAAAAGAGAACTTCCAGAACAGCTTCAGAAAGTGGCACAAAGCAAGAGTGAGCATTTTGAGGGGAATTGATAGCAAAACTCCTTTCACTGTCTGGTAACCATCTTCCATCCTTTCCGCTCACATATACTAATGCTCTGATCATCTCATGACCCTACTAAGAATTGTCCCTATCATTTTTTCAGTCTCCATCGCACTGCTGGTCATTTCAGCTCCCTCCTGAGCCCCCCACATGGCACAGCCACTGCACCCTCCCCCTTGTTCACACCTTTACAGGCATAGCCCCATTCTCCCTCCACTGCATTCGGCTGGCTCTGCATCAGCCCTGACCAGACTTAGACTCAGTGAGTATTGCTGGTGAAAATCACCCATCCACAATAAACAGACTGTACTTACCTATGACTAAAAATCTTCATGTGGCACTAAAAATTACATAGTGACACTAGTTTGCCTATCAGATTAAATTTTCTCCTGTTCAAAAATGTCTGTTTCATGTTTTGTCTGATCGTTAAATTTTGTGTGTCAACTTCACCATGCTACACAGTACTTGTATTTGTTTAAACAATATTCTAGATTGGGCTAAATAACATTCTCTGAGGATATTAATGCATTTCATGTTATAGTTCATTTGGTAGACTGGGTGAAGCACATTATTCCCCCCCAGGTCTGGGGTCCCTCAGCTGACTTATAAAAAAGAGAGTCATCCTTTAGTATCCACAGAGGTTTAGTCTCAGGACCATCCACAAATATCTAAATTTAAAGACACTTAAGCCTTTTTAAAAGTGCTGTGGTATTTGCATGTAACCTATACACATTCTCTGTATTCGGTAAATTATCTCTTTGTTATTTATATCTAATACAGTGCAGATCATATGCACATAATTGTTACACCTTACTGTGGGTGGGATGATAGCAAAGGAAAAAGTCTTTATTCAGCACAGACGCAGTGTTTTCCAAATACTTTTAACCTATAGTTATTTGAGTCCTTGGATACAAAACCCACAAATATAGAGACTGACTATATGTAGAATTTATTGGTTCTTTTCTCTGGAGAAGCCAAACTGATGCACCTTGGCTCTACTCAAATCTCAGCTAAGTTTCATCTCTTTTCACTTTTGAGTGACTTTTGCTGTATGTTCCATTATAAAGGTAGATATGATCAGAACTACTGCATATTTACACTACCAATTCCAACATCTTATTCACATTTTTTAGCACCTACTCTGTCTTGCTGCATGTAAATGGAAGGAATGTTTCCACTGTCTTGGATACTTCTTCTACTTGTACCCTCAATCCCAGCTTTTCTCACTTACCAAAAGTATAGGTTTTAATGGACAACAACAGCCAGCGCAAGTCTCTGCGTTCTCCAGACTTGGGTAGTGCCATCCTCACAAGTCATCCTGCCCTGCCCTGGGTGATCCCTCCTCGGCCTCTCCTCGTGACTCCTTCTTCTGTTGGAGCACCAGTGGTAAAGCATATTGAGGAACTGTTTTTGCTTCTCTCTTTTCTACCTATAATCTTTTAGATGATCTTATCTAGTTTCAATCTATATTCTAATGAAATAGTTTATATTGCAAGCCAAAAACTCCTCCTGAGTTTCAAACCGCTGGATCCAACTGCCTTGAAATCTCACTTGGCTATCCAAAGATACCCAATCTAATTCTAAACATAGCAGGGCCCAAACGGACTACTGGTTTTCTCTAAAAATATGCTTTCCATAGTTACCTATGCCTTTTCCACCTCAGTAAATGGCACCATCATCTACCTAGTTACTCAAGCTCAAAACCTGCAAGTCAATCTTCAATTCTTTCTTATCCTCACCGCCTTTATATGCAATTCATCAGTTTGGTTTTGCCTTCTAAAATACATACTAATTTTGACAAATTCTTAACATTTCCATGACTACAATTGGTCAAACTGCTCTGCTTGGATTGTTGCATTGGCCTATTATTTTGTGTCTCTGCTTTTAATTCTGTGTGGCTCAGGATCCAGGCAGTCATGAGTACTCTGTCCAAAATACCACTTTTATCATGTCACTCGCAGGCTACGGATTTAGCTCAGCGGCATAAGTGCCTGCCTTGCAAGCGCACAGTCGTGAGTTTGATCCCCGTTACCAAAAAAAGAGTACGTTATCATGTCACTCAGTACTCTTCCCACCAGGCACACATGCGCAGGCCCATGTACTTCCTCATTACATGCTTACTACTGTTTAAATCTTTCCCACAGCTTCCCATTAAATAAAATCATAACTTGTATGGCCAGGGGTATAGATTAATGGTAGACCTCTTGCCTAGCATATAATAGGTCCTGGGTTCAATGCACAGCACTGAAAAGGAAAGAATGACTTCTCACTGTAACCTATAAGACTCTCTACATTGGGTCCTTCCTCCCTCCTGATGCCGTGTCTTCCCAATACACCCCGCGAACACCGTGCAATTGCCACACCCATATTCTCTGTGGACCCGAGATCAGCCTCACGTTCAGTGTCTTTACATTTTCTGTGTCTGCTGTCTCGGTTGCCTTCTTCCAAACCCTTACAAACTGCCCCCTCACCGTTAGATTTTACTTCCTAAAGGAAATAAATCTACTCGTGCACCAACACACAAACACACACACTCACACACATGCACGCACACACTCTCACAGTCACCTTACATTACATTACTTCCTTCACAGTATTTGTTAGTATTTAAAATTAACTTCCTACTTGTCTACACTTCTTGTCTTTCCCTCCAAAAAAAGAATACAGGTTCCCTAAAGACAGAACGTTTTTCTCAGGCAGTTGTTGTAGTTCCAGGATCTAACTGAGAAGAGTGTCCTGCATCAAGATGTCACAAAATAAACTTATTTTTGTCCGGTCACAGAAGAAAAAAAATATGTGTCTACTTCAAAAGAAAACGGTCTATTGTGATGCAGTTGTAAAACTATAAAGTGACATGCTATCACATGGTTAACAAAGAGGAACGTGAGCCGGGTGAATACAGCAGAAAAGGAAGACTGGCTATGTGGGAGAAGGTTAATGTTGCTTGGGTGAGGCTGCAAACAGAGATGCAGTTTAAAGAAGATGTGCTGAGCCGAAAAAAATAAGATAACATGCTATCAGCCTTGGATTCTCATGAAAGACTTGTGAGTAGAAAAATATGTGTTCTTGTATGGGCCTATGGAAAAGTGCTATTGGTACTAAGGGATTGTTAGTGAAAAAAATTTGTCTAAGGTCATTAGGAAAGGACCACAGCCACAGAAATATCAAAGACAGGGTTGGAAGATAGTGATCTAGAAGAAACCATAACTTTAAGACATATTAGTAAAGACATAGCTTGAATTCACTTTCCAGGTCACTATTCACAACTTTTAAGAAATTTCCACCTTTCTCTCTTTCTTAAATATAAGGAATATGGTGATCCCATGGGAGTCTCTGAAAAGGAGAAAGTTGACTATCTTTTAGTATTTGAACTTCAAAGTAGTGATCAATTAGTTTATTAATAATCAGATAATTGAGCAGGGGGTTCTTGAATAAGATGAAAGGTAGAAATAACCAGCAGGACAATTTTAAGAACCATCTCTCAGTTTTATAAACTAATCCTCCTTTAATGGTCCTTTTTAATGTAATTTATAGTTTCATCATTACCCTTTTTGTATTAGTAATTATTTCTAAAATACCAAAGAACCATCTTTTTTTCAAGGTCCTTCCCTTAGTCTGATTTACAGTCTAGCTCAAGTTGGACTCTGTCTTTCTGAGGTTTGACATTTCAAAATATTTATTGCTCTTTTACATTAATGCCTTTCTCATGAATCTGAAGGTGACCATTATTCCTTTCATCGTGTTGTAATTAAATGGATCAACTATTGCTTTATTATTTCCACTATTTGTCTGCACAGCACATTAAAACTTTCAGATGAGAAAGTAATATTGAGCACTGTGTGAACTATAACAAACAAATATTTCTTAAAATATAAGGTCCTCTTCATACATTGAGAAAGAAGCTGTTCCAAGCAAAAGCACAAAATCTTTAATATTTTATTGATCAGATCTAAACCTTCTGCCCAAAGTGGCAATTAAATTTCAATTAAACTGACTGAAAGCATCATATTAAATTTCAGCACTTTACGAGCTATCAGATAATGCTGCAGGACAAATCTTTAGTATGATCACACTCTTTTCAAATTATATTATCCTGTTCATTCACAATAAAAGTGACAGTTTTAGGTATACTTTCAATATTTCTTGAATATAAACCCTCTAATGAACACATTTTATTGCCTTTAAATCAATTATTATTGGATATTTTAATAAAGTGAATTGAGCACTTTGTTTTACACACTGCTTAGAAGTTATTATATTTTGCAGGCTGCACAGCAAAGAACTGAATCACAGAGAAAGAAATGGCCAAGTATCTGACAGCTTAGGAGAAATAGAACAAGCTACTTAGCAGGAGATGGCTTCCCATTTTACTCTGTGGTATTTAATGATATATGTTAATTAGCATCAGATTAATATATTTTTTTACTTTTGAAATTCAGGGCAAAGTTCTATAAGTACCTTGAATTACAACAGGAAACTGTTAGAAATCACAGAGTCATAGTGTAAGTGTGATGTGTGATGCTTTTTATGCTTTATAAAGAAAATTAAAAACTTCAAATTTTTGTTTTTGCCTCTTAGACCTTTTGAATTTGTGACTTATGATATCATATTTAAGTTTTCCAAGACAAAGTCCATGTTAACTGTTGACCAGGACTGTGACCATTTGAATGATGTAAATGGGATTCTCATGCAATTGTTTTTTAGGATTAATCCAGACCCTATACTTAGCATATAGCCAAGGTGGTCAGTGCTGATTGCCAAGATGAACAAAAATGAGTGCTTTTGCTCTGTGCTGTTGAGATCATTTGCCACACTCTTAACGTACCACCCTATCCTGACTCCACACAAAGCCCGGGCTATTGGTCCAATCTCTTGCACATATATATGTCATGAACATCCAGACTTGACAAGCATGATGTAGGAACACACTCAGAGAGAGCAGATTTGGTAAGAAAATGCCTGCCACTTTAAAAAGATCTACCCACACAGAAGACTTTGCCCGGCTTTGTGACTACAGGGATGCCTTTATTGCCAGAGTTGAAAGGATACTATAATAGCTTTAGTATAACTCATTGAAATGTATTAAATTAAAATTTAGATGAAAATCATGATTTCTTATTGAAATGATTCAATTAGATTATGGTCCCTGAATTTGAGTAATTGAGTCTCAGAGCTACAAGGACTTTAACAAGTCATTAGAAACTACCCCCGTGTAGGACTGAATTAAGAAACCAATTGCAAGGCTGTTCATGGAGATGGCATTAATTTATAAGGAACGCTGGAACATCGTTTCAATAAGTGTTGGCTAGATAACTCTCGCTCCCATACAAAACTCATTTAGTGGTTAAGCAACCAATTGTCCACTTCCTCCTGAAGCAGATAACAGTGCCCAGTCCCAAGTTTAGGAGGACTCCATTCTTTCCTTTACTGTTCTTGCAGTGGAACCTGGCCTATGTCAGCTGGAATTAGTCAGGCACAGTCAACTATTATTGTTTACCAGAATGTGTGTTATAAAATGCACTTCTTGCCAAAAACATATGTGGTTTAAAACAAGTGGAAGAAACTTAAAAGAGCCAGGGATGGTGACACATGCCTGAAACTCCAGCACTCAGGAGGCTGAGCCAGGAAGATCATGAATTTGAGGCCAGTCTGGCCAAATGGTAAGACTCTGTCTCAAAAAATTTTTAAAAAATGTAATAAGAAGTACTTTTGCTATTTCAGATTATTGATTGTACTTTGGGCAGTGAACATGAATTAATAAGACACTGGTCCATATATGACATTTATTAAGATAAAAACCAATTTCTCCTGCACTCACATTCTGAAAAAACTCAAAGAAACATGTCAAATAATATTCTACCTATGTTATTCTGCACAGAACACAAATACTGTGTAGAAATGGGAGCTATAGGTACATTCTAAATGAAAATAATTCTTACCTAGCAAAACTCTGTGCATAAAACTGAAGCCTTAATTACAGATGCAGACCATCTATTTTGTCCCCGTTTGAGTTAAATGGGCAGCTAAAACAGTTACTACAGGCAACCCTGGAAATGCTCACTATCGAATGTAAATAACTGTGTGTGTTACACACTGGCACAGTAGGAGTGCTAAAGATGGGGGTGTGGCCTCTGGTAGGCTATTTTTTTTTAAGCAGACACAGCAAGAAATCCAAGGCCCTACCCACCTGGACCTCCTCAGACGAAGATGACTGAGGAAGGAAGGCAGGTGCCCTTCATAACCAGCCTCCTGGTGCACAGCCAGGCCCGCTGGTACTGCAGACCATTCAGGGCGAGCTGCTGAGGTGGGAGAACACACTAAGAATCCTATGTGTAGTGAGTTTTGTCTAAAAATACCGTAGTACTTGAACTTGGTTCTTTCCACAAGTCTGGTAACAAATCAAGTTGGATGAGAAGCGAATCGAATTCAATAGTTAGGTTTAATGACTGAGATTAATGAGTGAGTTGCTAGGTAGGCTTGGTTTCCAGGACTCAGGCCCCTAGCTCAGCTGATAGGCTCAGCAGGTATAGAGTCTTGTAGGGGCCGACTTGGGTGTGAGGGGCAGGTGGGTGAGAAGGACGGAAGATCAGCCGCCTGCCGCTCAGGAGGAGGATGTTCTGTGGACAGAGTGGTTTCTGAAGAAGACCAGAAAGGAAATACTGGCCAAATTCACAGAATGACTGAACTTAGGACTTAATTTCTTGCCCTGTTCAGTTTTCAGACAGAATCGTGAACAAAATTGAGCTGGTGAACTGAGGTATCACTGGAGGAAAGTTAATCTTTATTACTCTTAATCTCAATATGCAGTTTGATGTTAACAACTACACTCAGGCATGGGTCACAATACAAGAGAGAAACTCAGCAAGCCAGATGTCACCAGCAGGGAAGACCCATGAGCACATCTGTACATGCTTGCTCTCAGCCTTCCCCGACACATAACCCCTGACCCCTGACATAACCTTGTTAGACAGGCTTGCAGAGAACAGTACCTAGTTTAAATTAAACAAGTTTTGGGGTTGTTAATTTGCAGTACTGGGGATTGGACCTAGGGCTTTTGCTCTAAGCTACATCTTCAGCCCCTTTTTGTTTTTTATTTTGAGACAAGATCTCACTAAGTCTGAACTCACAATGCTCCTGCCTCGGCCTCTCTAAGAGCTTGACTTAACATAGTCTTAAAAGGAAAACTGGCATAAAGCTATATTAGTCATTCAAGTGCATCTCTTACTCCAAAATCAACTGCTTCATCATCATTTATACTACTGGTTAAAAAAATAACTGGATCTACAAAAATCCAAAGAAAAAAGTTTAAATTTATGAGGGTGATTATTGGATTCATATCCACAACCACTAATAATGGCCTTCATCCAATTCATGCAACTAATATTAAACATCTACAATATGCTGGGCCCGGGGGAGAAAAGGGGAAATCTACAGACAGTCCTGGTATTAATGAGGAAAGAAGAAAAAAAGATGCATCACAAACCAAATATGTAAATTATATAGCTTCTCAAGGGTAACAGCAGAAAAATGAAGCAATCAGGGGACTGGGAAATGTCAGGGAAGGGTTTGTAATTTTAAATAAGATGGTCAGGGAAGGTCTCACTGAGAATACGATATGCCATCAGCAAGCCTATCAAAACTAAGTAGCCACCATTTGAAAACAAATTTTACATTTTGAAAGTGGAGGCGCTGATGTGCTTTAAAAACAAAGTTCTGCTTTAAAATTTGTAGGCACATTTCAAAATTAGTTCATCTGTCTAGATACTTAATTTTGTGCATGTTTTTAAGTAAACTTAGTAGCACAGTGAAACCAGTGCAATACTTACAAATAAATACTCATGTATTAGAAATGAGTTCTCCAGATTGTCTGATGAAAGATGTCTAAGAGCATTTTTTTCTCCTATAAACCAAGAATACAGCCAGACCATCCTAGGCTCTGGAGAGCCTGTGGGACACCCTATGCTCTCCTCCTTACCTCCCTCTTGTTTTGGTGAAGCTGAACTTCTAGTTTCTGCAGGAGATAAGGCTCACTCTCACCTTCTGGCCTCCACCCTCCTGTTCTGCAGTGAGGCACACTTGTTTAGGGATCATCTCCACCCTGACTTCCTGTAAGGGCACCTCCTTGTCCTCCTCGTTGCAGGCCATTTCAGGGGTCACTTCTTCCCAGGAACCATTTCTGACTCACCCAGCCTAGCTAAGTTGTACCCCTCGTCATCAATTTCGGGCCGCTACCTAACACCCACAATTGAAAGGAGGAGAGTTTATTTGGTTCATAGTTTCCTGAGCATTCAGTCCAAAGTTGGGAGCTTCAAGGCAGAAGGGCATGGCACAAGAAAGCTCCTTGCACCATGGAAGCCAGGAAGCAGAGTGAGAAGGGAGGAGCTGGGGAGGGAGACCCTTCCAGGTCACACCCCCGGTAACTCACTTCTAACCAGGCCCCACCTCCCAGCAGCAGACTCAACTACTTAGCTCATTACTGAGTGAATCCTTTGATAAACACGGTATCCCCACAACCCTGTCAGCCTCCAAACACATGAGACTCTGGAGGACATCTGAGATCTAACCCTAACACCTCCCTTGGTAATCATTCTCTCATATTTGCCACTACTTCCCTCTGAGTGTTAGAGGGGTATACTTGTAGCTCCATAGCCTCACCTAACATCAGCCTCTTAATAGCATTTCACACATGTTGGTTACATGGGTAAGTAAATAAACAAACGGATGCAACCATAGCATATTTAAATATTGCTGCCAATTTCAAAATTCCTGCCATACTCAGAATCCAAATTTCCATTGATTGTGCTATTTTGACAACCTCTCTCTTTTTTCTCTATATATTAAATATATAATTATATTACATGTTATATATAATATATATTATATATATATAATTTAATCCTGGATTTTAACTACTTTCTAGTTGGTAGTACGAATGCTGATGGGATTTGACAAGTCCATAATGCCTGACATATAGTGTATGCACCAAAACTATTTAACCACATGAATTTTTTTTGAACATAAGATATGATCCTTGGTTGGGGCAAATCTATACTCACTGCTATTAATTTTCATGGTCACATTGCTTAATCAGTAAATGCTAGTTTTATTTTGGATTACTATGAAGTTTACCGCTCATCCAAATTGCCTAAGTTGAGTAATTTTTTTACTTGCTTTATTATCGCACCATCAATATGGGATATGGGTGATTACAAAGTTGGAACAAAGTGTCCTTTCCATGTAATACGTTTGGAGAGCCTGGCAGATACATAAGAGAAGTACACCCAGACGTGTCCTTCCTGTCTCACAAAGGCTGTGCTCACCTGGCTGACATACGAAGAAGCAACTTAATCTGAAATTCCATAAGATCCCATCTTTGTTTTTCTTAAAGCAACACCAATTGTTGATGGGTAGTTAAAAGAAACCCCTGGTTTTGGCCAGGAAGAAAGATCAAAATGATTGAATATAAATATCGAAAGATAAGTTGTTTGTTTATAAAGACAGATTCTTCAGTTTAAAAGACAACAGTTCACAATCCATGCTGTGGGTTGTGTTGATAAAGTGCATGGTATCGGAAAGAGCATTTTTTTCCATAATTCAATATGTTTAGTTTACTTTTAACTATAAACACCCTTTTCATGCAAGTCCGCCTTTCCTTCTAAAGCATACACATGTAAGCAGTCTTGAAAACTGATCCAGCCAAACTACTGATAAATTTATTTAATAATTATTTTTTGTATATCCTGTGCCTCCTAAATATATCATTTGAAATGGAATAAAAGGCTAATTTTATTCCAGTTTACTGGTGTGGTTTGACAATGTTTATACTTGTGTTTTATTTAACTACAGGGAAATTCTTTAGAAAAGGCTTTGTGTAAGAGAGTCAAGTAGATGGGAAAAGAAGGAGGGAGATGGAGATGGGGGTAAGAGAGTTTGCTGGGCTCAGAAAGTGCTTTGCATTTCATTGACTCTTTACAATTCATTCTCAAGTACAGTAGCTCTGTTGTGGGAGCAAATCTCCTTGCCTAGACCATAATAATTGAACTTCTACAGATTTCTCAAGTACATCAAAACTGCTTCTAAATCAGAAAGGGTGAGCTGAAGCCCGCCCCACTGTACTGCACTTACTCATCTCCAATGCTATGCTGGATTTATTTTTGACTCTAAGAAAAGAACCATGAATTTTTGTCAACTGCAGCATGGGAATTTACATTTGTTCTATAAAATGCACTGAAAGGACCAGCCTGCTCTTTGAGAATGGGAAATGTAATCTATCCAACTCTCAATAAACTTGAGAATATATATCTGGTTAAACCCATCTAAAATGAGATGCAGTCCTGGCAATATGGCGGGCTCAGAAAGCCTGGCAATAAAAGTAGATATACAGTATCTGACATCAGATTGTTTCAAGCTTAATTTCAGTAAAGTAATATTGTCAGGAAAAGAAATGCTCTGTGATGCACAGATTGATACCATTAGATCGAAAGGATGCAAGGTCTTAAGAACACAACCATTTTTGCCTTGATATTATGTGTAAAGAATGGAGTGACACTTTCTGTGCCAGCTCCAGGTTTGCCGTTATAAAAGTTGACCAGGATAGTGGTCAGGGAGAGGGATAAAATATGGCAAGATAGATTCTATAAATAAAATCAGATAGGATTATATTACTCTAAAATGTGTCCTGTGCAAACACCCTCCATGGTTTGGCCTGGGTAGCAAGTAATTGCCCACACTCAAGGACAAGAAGGCTTCAAACACAGGAGGCTAAAGAATGCACACGTATCATAGCCAAACAAAGCAACACACCTTGCTGGTGCTTCCAGCCTCAATAGCAGAGATGCATGAAATAATTGGTAAAGGCAATGGTTATCTTGAGAAACTCAAGCAAAGAAAGCCAGTTCCATTTATGTTTCTCTTAAACTGCTTTTTCCAGTGAATAAACAATCATGTAATCACATTCTACTTCCAGGAGGACATATTTGGTTGCCACCCTTAGCAGGTTTGATTTTTGAGCTTACACCTCTCTTTGGGAGCCCAGGTATCATATCTGCCTTTGACTTTCAGCTTAACAAATGCCAAATGTGTTTTTGTCTTCAGAAACAATGGTTTCGGGTTTTACTTGCCCTGTAAAAGAAAGAAAAAAGTCATTCTCTGCTCTGCTTTCTATTTTGGAGAAGACAATTATACTAGGTGCAGGAGCAGACCAACTATATAAACTGAGGTAAGCACATCAGTTAAGGTAAGAGCACACAAAAGTTGTCACTCCTCTCTCCCCTCCACAAATGCACATACCCAAGTAGAGCTGGGTGACCTAACAAAGAGATTACTTGGACTTAGACCGTTAAGATACAAGGTACAAGTAAATGATCCATGAAGAATGAGCCTTTGTAAATTTGGAAAATATTACCCAAACTTAAATCACTACCTAATGCCACAATTAAAAAAATTTCTAAATCCTTTTAGTTAAATATTAAGTATGTTCCCAATTATACTGTGAAATGAATAAGAGAGGGATTAAATTTTCCTCTTTCACCTCCAAAATAATGAGATTACTGACAAATCAATATTGTTGCTATTAAGGATGCATCCATAAGCCATTTTGGGGAAAACATTACACTTTCCTGTATTTGTATACCACGAGTCTGTCTTCTGTCACTCCCTTTCTCTTTAATCTTGTTTGAGTATACAGCTCACTCGCCCTTATTTTATTGACTCAATCACAGGCACACTGTCACTTTTTATAAAATGGTCACTGCAGAATCACATCAAGCAAATTTTTGATTCTGCAGTCAGTAATTTAGTGCCTTTATGGAACTGCAATTTCAGGGCTCACTGCTTGTTTTTCTAAAATGTACTTTAGGAATTAGTTACTCCAGCCACAAATCAGTTGAATTTATGCACAGTTGTAATACAGTTTATGGCCTCATGGTACATTGCTTCAAAAACAGCAGATGTGAAATTATGATAAATATAATGAGTGTTTTTTTGCCTGATCTAGTGGAGTAGAGAAGGATCTGGAGCGTGTTTACCTATCCCATACAGTACATTTAATGTCTTAGTCAGGAGCCCTGACAATGGCTGATTAATGTCCTCATCTCCTTTATTAAAGATAAGAGTAGCACTGCAGTCAGGAGATAGAAAGCACACCATAAATCTTCGTAAAATGAGCAGTCAAATAATCACTCATCAGAAATAAAATCTACATACATTAACACGAACACTCAGCCTTCCACGCACACTCCCATAAAAAGCAAGGAGAGACGGCAATCTCCAAGTTTTAATTTGAACTAGTTCTTTAAGTTGCATATTACCAACCCTGTAACCTGGATGCAAAAGCTGGCATTTAAAAGCACATGTGAAAGGAGCAGATGCCTCATCATTACATTAAGAGCACGAAGCAGGCAACAATTAAGCGATTCACTGGAAAGACATAATGCTGATCTATGCTAGCAATTAATCACAGAATACATTAGACAATGATGGGTGACCTACAAATTTTTGACAAAATAATTTTTCATCATGTTGGCGATTTCTTAGCCTAATATGCCTGCAAGGCACAGAGTCAAAACCTGTCATTTATTCCATCTCTCCTTGACAGGCGGCAACCTGTCTTCCAGACAAAATGAACATTATCTGTGCTCACTAGACATTTAGTGCAGGGCTCAGCTTATGACTAATGATAATCGGCAGACAGAAATGTTAGAGTCTGAAATAATGTTCTCTTTGTTAAAGAAATTTCTTGAGGTAGAATTTTTTTTCCCCGAAAGATGTATAAAGATAAAAACTGGTTTTTACATCATTGTAATGCAACTCAAAGAACCAATATTTCCTTTCTACCAAAATAAACAAAAAGATGTAACAATTTTTTAAATCAACATCCCATTTGAATACCAACTCTGCCTAAAAATTTCTTGCATGAGTAGGACGTGAAATAGAAAGGAAAACTCAGGAGGTGGAGCCTTAAAAAAAATATATACATATATATATATATATATGCAGGCTGGTTTCTGTCCTAGGTTTTATTTTGAATCTGGTGGAAACAAGTTTGAACAGCATGAATGTGTGTGCTGTAGAATTTAAATAAATGAAGACCATATTGAGCAATAGACTCTCCCACCACTCCTATTTCTCCTGATTTCCATTTGTCACAAGGTTCCTCAAAGCCTGAGAATCCCTAAAGCATGTTTTGGAAAGGCAGTTTTGAATGAGAGAGGTGTATAAAATTGCAAATTTATTAAATGGATTTAAAACTCCACAAGCAAGTACTTTATCTTGTACTTATAATTAATATAATTGTTTTATATGCTTTAGATGAAAAGAAATGGATTTTTAAAGTTATTTTTCTTGTCAGTTTCATGTGTAAAATGCCATTTTAAAGGTAGATTTTTCTTTGGATTCAGGCATCAAATTTCTATTAGCTTTAATGGACTTACACACGCACATTGATAGGTGAATATACCCCTTATGCTGAGAATTTAAAAGAACAAATGGCAGAGACATCAAAATAGTAAAGTCTAATTTAAATGACCCATAAGCCTGTAGTCACTTTCCTGAGAAGGCAAACAAATGTTATGTCTTCTGATGTTTTGGATTGTTTTGGTAGTCCTGTAAATACGGCCTCTAGACTGATTAGCTAAAGTGAAACTGTTTTTACCCAGCAATGCAACCTTAAAGCACAAGTACTTGTTGTTTTTGTTGTTGTTGTTGTTTTGCTTTGCTTTGCTTTGCTTTGCTTTGTTTTTCTATATTGTTCAATCTATTATTGCACATTATCTCTATGTGGTTGATCATTTCGGTCACAGATTCTTGTTTGGTACCTGTCACACTCAGAGATAAAAGCAGAAGGAATGCCCACAAGGCTCTTGACCCCAAATTGTGGGTAGTTATGAATTTTGCTCTAAATTCCTTCTAGAAAGAAGTTGGTCATTACACAATCCAAGGAAACACGAGTTTCTCTGATGACGTGACTGTTGAGGCTCTGTAAATCTCATACCTTCATTAGTTCACAAGAACAAATAACTAGTCCTCTGTGTGATAAAAGAAGGGCTTATTCTGTTGTTGTCTGAAATTTTTCAAGGCGGTTTTAAGAAAAACATCCTTTCCTCTCTACGTGCAGCCAGGATTTCCAGCACAGGGCTCTGGGTGTGCTGACTTAGTGACATAATTAATTAACTTACATTTAAATGTCTGAAAAACCACAGGATAACAAACAGCTTTAAGGTTCAGTAGTCACAAATGCTTCACTTTCTGGGCTTTCATCTTTTGCAAAATAAATAAGAAAAAAATGATCACCCTTTTTTGCCATCTCTCTCTCTCATGTACATATTGTTACATCAGCACTGAACAGTTTCTCAATATGATGATAAGAACTGAGATTTGTAATGACTCTTCTCCAACAAGTCGCCACAGTCCCATTATTAGAATCCGTACCAAGGCAAGAGCAGTTCTGTGTTCATGTTATTCCTGCCTCTGTGTGGGAAGCGTCAGGAAAATTCTTTGTGGTATTCTAAGCGAAATTTTACCCCAACAACAACAACAGCAACAACAAAATATGACAGAGAAGCGCTTGCACAAGCAAATGACTATTTAATACTAACCATCCATTAAATGTCACAAAAGAGTAAATTTAATTTGAGAAAAATATATTAGCATGTTAAAATTTAGAAGACAGCCAGCCCATTCTGGTGGTAAGGGACTACAGCTTTATGCCCACTAATTCTAACTCTGGAAATGGCTTGTGCTGCAAGCCTGACATCGCCTCTGCTTATTCTCCTGCATTTCTCGATTCCCCTTATCTTCCCCTGGCTTCTCCATGGCAGAAATGGACTCATCGCTACTTCTCGAGTATAAAGTAGAGCTGGGAGAAAGAACGAATGCTGATTTGAACACCTGGTGTCTGGATCTTAATCTCAGCAGAGGAACTCGGGCAGAACCGGCTGAAAACGCAGAAGGAAGTAACTGCTGGGTGGATTTTATGACCCTGGAAATGATGACACTGTAAATGAGAACATGACTTTCCTCCTGCTTTATATCCACATTTTGCTAGTTCAAGAATTGCTTCAGACACTGGAAAGACTGGCTTTCCACATGCCGAAGACTAAAACTAGACTCATGTCTATCACCATGCACTAAACTAAAATCAAAGATCTAAATGTTAAAATGGAAACACTAAATTTACTGGGAGAGAAAATAGGTAGAAATCTTGAAGACATAGGTGTAGGCAGAGACATCATGAACAAAACCCAGAGTGCAAGGAAACTATTACAAAGAATCAACAAATGGAATCTCACCGTATTAAAATGTTTTTGCACAACAAAAGAAATCACCAACAGAGTAAAAAGACAACCCACAGAGTGGAAAAAAATTATAGCCAGTTGTACCTCAGGCAAAAGATTTATATCTAGAACATATAAAGAACTGGAAGAAATCAAACCCCTCAAATTGAAAGATCTAATCCAAAAATGGGCATCGGAGATGAATACATGCTTCTTAGAAGAAATACAATAAAAAATACATGAAAAAATGTTCAACATCATTGGTCATTCAAGAGATGCCAAGTAAAACAACACTGAGATTCACCCCACCCCAGAAAGAATGGCTATCATCAAAAAAGTCTACCTATAACAAATGCTGGAGGGGATTTGGGGAAAAAGGAATCCTTCTCCACTGTTGGTGGGTGTGCACACTTGCACAACCACTCTGGAAATCAGTGTGGAGATTCCTTTAAAAATTAAAATTAGAGTCCCTATTCAACCCAGCTATTCCCCTTCTGGGTATCTTCCCAGAAGAATTAAAAACAGCATACCACATCAATATATGCACACCCATATTTATAGCTAAATCTTGGAAACAATCCAAATGCTCATCAATTGAGGAATGAATAAAAAAGATGTGCTTTTTTTATATAATGTAGTACTACTCAGCCATAAAGAATAAAATGGAGACCTTCATATAAGTAAAGGATTGTAACTCGAGACCATACTTATAAGTGAAATAAATCAGACCCACCTGTGTAAACATCTCATTGCCTCACTAGTGTGAAAAACTGAATGAGTCAATAGGATCCAAAATGCACAACAGGTATTGTGAATGGGAAGAAACTATTCAAAAGAAAAGACAAACTGTGATGTGTGAAAGGGTAAAGAAATAAAGCGTAAAAGAAAAGAAATACATTTAGACAAAAGATAGGTAAGATATACAGCTAGTTTCTCTTAGTTCATTGAAAAGAAAGGTTTGTGCTAATATTGTCTGAACAAGATAGCGTGCCTGAATTTTGTATTCTGAATAAAAACAAAGACAACAATATATAAGGTATTACTGTAACTTTCCCACTAACCTGTTTTATTAATTTTTTTCTCTTTAAAATAAAAAGAATTGCTTCAAAATCAAACAGATTTTCTGGGTTCTCCTGAGGTGCACCTATTGGCAATGAAAACAGTCTCAAAGGTCAAAGTCATAATATCCCTGGTACCTGTGGACTGAGGTGACCTAGAAACAGTCTCTCCCATGCATGAATTCTCCTGCCACGTCCATATGTAATGCCATCTGTGTGTCCTTTCATTCTCCTCAGTGACATGAAAAGTTACTGGGAGTGCAATACCCTTCCCACAGAATATAAAAAAATTGATAGTAATCGTCACCATTTACTTAGCCTTGATTGCATACCAGACATGAGTATGAGACCCTGATAGTCATGCTCTCATTTAACTCAATTTCACATATTATAAACCTGTTCACAGGAAGACGGAATCCAGATATGAGTTCAATAAACTCATACAAAGTCACAGAGCTGCTTGGCTTTGTCTGATTTTTAAGACTGCTTGTAACGGATATGAAATACCACCTCTTTGTAATATATACATATTTTGTTCCAATCTTTTATTTAAAATAATATATTCCATAAAGGTATCATCATCTTTTCCTGTGTTCTCCCTCTCTTCAGAGAGAAGAGTATGTTTACCATTTGACCCAGCTATTCCCCTTCAAGATATTTTCCCAGAAGAATTGCAAGTATCATAACACAGCAATATATGTGCACCCATGTTTATGACAGCACAATTTGTAATAGCTAATCTTGGAAACAACCCAAAAGCCCATTAACTGAGGAATAAACAAAAAGTTGTGATATACAATGGAGTACTACTCAGCTATAAAGAAGGATAAATTTGAGGCTTTAATAGGTAAATGGATGAAATTTGAGGCCATACTCATATGTGAAATAAATCAGACTCCCATGTGCAAACATCGTATGGTCTCCCTAGTATAAAATACTGAAAATTAATAAGATCCAAAATGTACAATAGATACCGTGAAAGGGAAAGAAACCACTCAAAAGGGAAGAACAACTGGGATGGGTCAAAGAAGAAAAGAAAGAAACAAAAAGAATATATATATTAGATGAGATAATTATACTACTAATCTCTATCACTTCATTGGAAAGAATGGTTTGTGTTTACATTGTTTGATCAATTTTTCATGTCTATATTTCATAATCTGAGCAACAGTTTTGAAGATAACAATACATAATATATTAACAATTTTTAATTTCTTATCTTGTTTTGAAATTCTGCATCATCATTCTTATTCTGTTTTTTTAAAATAAAAAACCCAAATAGTATGCTTGATGCTTTTAGTTGTCTCATCTGATTTTCACATGACTGAACTTTGATGTCAATCTATACACTCTCTTCTCTCTGCACTGACTCTTATAATGTGGCTCTCAGAACAAAATGCAAAGAGCTGATGAGAATTGGCAGCTTTTTCTGGAAAGTATACTTCTATTTATATGAATTAAGGTGAAATTAGCTTGGGTCTTAGATCATATTTTGGAAGTGCTAAGCAATAGCACTCAGTTGACACATGAATGTTGTAACCCAGAAAGAATGCCAACCGTGTGTCCTGTGATATGATGCATCTCTCCCTCGGTTTCCGATCCGTCTCAACATCCCTGGAAGTGGAACTCTCGCTAGGCTTCTTTTGCTTCACCTGTAAAGGGAGCTGGTCTATTGGTTTCTCTCCAAGACCTATTCCAGCTAAAATATTAATTGCTTATCCTGGTATATTTCTCAAGCTCTTTTTCACACATAGTGCATCCCACTACAGGAAATCAAGTTGAGGATAAGTAGAGTGGGAAAAGAGCAGATAAGTATGGAAAAAGCGACGTTCACTTTAAGAAGAAGTTTAGTTAGGTCGTATTTTACGTACAGTATGAAAAATATTTTAAACCATTTAGTTTCAGCTCTTAAGAGTCAGGTACTCTTTGTAGCAAAATGTTTTCATGTTCCCAAATTCAACAGAAGGAAAAGTAACCCTCAAAATAGTTCTTCCAGTAAACTGGATTCATCATGAATCAAATTAAATAAGTCAAAGTCTTTGAATCTAAATCATTTGCGATAATTCTTGTATGTATCACCAGAATCATGTATGTTTTCAGATCCCTAAATTAAGGGGGATTTTTGAAACAAGTAACTTGAAGTGGCTCCCTTGACTCCTGTCCTGAGTATGGAGATCAATGTGGATATTTTCAGAAACATTTTGGGTGTGTTCAGCACTGACAGTATTTCATCATTTTTGATGAGAGGATGGACTAACGCAAGAAAGGAAAATTTTCAAATTCAAGCCATAGAAGGTGAAATTTCCTCTAAGGTTTCTGTGTTCAAAGTGGGGTCCTGCTCATGGTACCCTTGGAAGGTGCTAAGACCTACATGAGATCAGGCTTCCTAGAAGGAGATCGGGTCACTAGAACCTGGCCTTGAAAGAGATACTGGAACCACGACCTTCCCTTCTTCGTTTGCTTTTGTTGTTGTGGTTGTTGTTTGTTCTTTTTGCTTCTTAAATCGATTGATCTCAGGTATGTGTGTTAGCCACAGAAAGCTAACAACACATCGTCTCTTCTTCAGGCTCCAGTGGCTCTTGCAGACTTCCAGAAAACAACGCTTCGTGTGCCTTTCTGCACTGCCAAAAAGACAGCAAAAGCTGATGTTTGTGAAAGAAATATTCTCTCTGAATCCAAAAGGGTAATACAAACTCTGACTCAAATACTTTCATTTTTCAGTCTAATACTGAATTCATAGCAACCACCCCAACACTTTCTCTCTATTTCTCCCTTTTACATGGGATATAGTACTTTGAGATTTTTCCCAACTTTGAAGGAAATCTATTTTGAAGTATGAGACCACAGACAAAGCTTTATTTGATAAGGATCTCAAACTAACATGACACTTTGTTAATTTAATTTTCCGGTGATCTGAGGGCAACCTCGACATGAAGCTAAGATGTAGTAAAAATTCTCAAACATTGGGATGTAGATGCTACTTTTGGCAGATTAAAAGTAAATCACAAGTACTTTCTACCTAGGCACCCTTGAACCGAAAATAAATAAATACGTAAATAATAGTGCCTTCCATATTGCCAAAACCAATGGTTAGTTCTGCAAGCTTATATCACCTGTCATCACAGGTGACATTTGTCAGTGAATAATTCCAATCTTCTTGAAACCTCATTTCGGAGTCCTCCAGTATTCAGTATGCCACCAGTCCTCCTAGCTGGGCTCTTTTGCTGTCTCTGTCCCCTGTCTCTGGCTCCTCTTTTCTTCACCATGTCCACATGATTTGAATATTCAGTCATGTGACCGTCCATAAGCCAGCTATTAACTCCTGACTGCCTATTTGACATTTTTCCATGGATAAAATTAAAGCCATATAAAATATATACCCCTAGAAAGCAAAGATTCTGCCAGTCTTACCCTTCCTTTGGCTTTTCTTTATTCAAGGAACAGTACTGCCATCTCCCAAGAAAAAAAATTCTCATAGTAAAATCACAGGACTTTATTTTCTACATTTGGTTCACACTTAGCATCCAATTTTCCATCTAGATAATTTTGTTCCAAAATATATTTTCTATGCAAACAATTCTACTTTTACTAACATAGTCCAAAACACTATCTCTGCCTTGGAGTAGCACAGTAGCATCCTATCCAGTTAACTTTCTTCCTTGCTTTGATCCATTCTTCACACATCGTTAAATCTTTTTAGAGCATAATTTTATTGTATCACTCTCCTACTTAAATTTTTCCAAAAGCTTCCTATCAGAAAAGAACTCAAACTTCCTACCCCAGCTTACAAAACTAACATGTTCACACCCTCTGTCTCCCCTGCCTCGTCTTTCATTATCTTCTTTTCATTGTGATCAATGAATTTGTTTTCTGTTTCTCTAATTCCATGGCTTTTTCCTGCCTTATAACCTCTCACTGATTGGTCCTCTGCCTGGAAAACTCTCCTCTCAAACCTTGTAAACTGGCTCCTTTTTGCTGTTCATCAGTTTAAATGCCATCTTATCAAAGAGGCTTTTCCAAGACTACCATGCAAGTTCCATAAAGAAACACTCTTGTCCATTTTAAGTCTATCTTAATGCCCCACCCACATAGTACTAATAACAAGACTAACACATAATGGGCAATCAGTAAATACTTGTTGAGTAAATGAATAAATGAGCTACATTTTTCTTAACTATACAATGAAGAAATTGAATTAAATAACTGAACAAGACTCCTTAGTTCAATCTTAGTGAGTGCTTTGGACACCAAGATTGAATCTCTTCCAAACCATTTTTTTTATTTGAAAAGCTTTCCTTTTCTATTGAAGAAAGCTGATAATAACTGATATTCCTGAGCATGACAATGCTGCACCTTTATGATATGATATTAATTACAGTTATTTGTATGAATCTTAAGTACCAGGACCATTTCTTCAGAGTTATATTAAAACACATCTGCTGTCAGTGCTTGATTTATTTGGCCATAGCAAAAAATTTACATCCCAATATAAACAGGGATGAGAGAGGAATATATGGCATTTTATAACATCATTATATGAGGTCTTACTCTCTATTTTTAACAGAAAAGACAGAAAGCCACTTCTGCTATTAGGACTAATCCATAATAAAATGTATTTGCATTCCCTTAACACGCAGACTTATGTTACTGCGTCTCCATGACACACACCAGTTTCAAGATGGTGTGAGTTAACTCATGGAAGCTTCTGAGCCCGTAAGAATTTTTTCCGTTCTTTCTTATGATTATTAATGCTTATCATCTTTTCAATCTGATGAATTTCTTGCAAAGTAATGAAGACAGTGTGTATGTTGTGTTCTACTGGACCTCAAACTGTCCACATCAACTGAGGACTCAGAGTTTATTCCAGCTACAAATGAAACAATAATTGTGTATAATCTTAGAGATTTAAGTGACTAAATTTTTTACATTATATTGTCTCTGTAATTGCTTCATTTTCCAGTCTCAGCTTCTAGATATTAACAGTAATAACTGTGTCTTGTATACTTCTTTGCAGCTTACAATCTTATGTAGAGTTTCAGTATACATATGAAGAGTTAAAAACTGATAAGCTAAGTGGCTTAATTAGGTTTAATTAAGCCATGTTTTCATTCATTCTTCCAAGCTAAGATTATTTTTATGTTTTGTCTATAAATACAGAAGTATCAGTGTCATTATGTAATTAATTGTTATAGTCCATTAAGCGGTAGCTAAATTGTAGGCATAACCTGGTGTACTTTATAACTACTTCTTTTTCTATTTTAGACCTGCAGGTCCATAGTCTGGGGCTAAGCACAAGTGCTGTTGTTGCTGTTATTACTGTCACTTTTCAATGGGTCATTTCTCCAACTTTTCTCAGGGTAGCAAGTAATCTCAAGTACACACAACCTATGTCCCATTCTGTGATGATTTTATGTTAGTTAGGAGAAAGAAAGTCTGACCCCCAATACACTGTGGTCTCACGTTGTCATTGAGATATTTATGGGCAAATTGAGATATTTATGGGGAAAACCAACAACACTCTCCTTTTTGAGAAAACACAATTTTTAAGCCACATCCTGTTTGTCTACACCAATATTTGTGGAGGTGAGGACCGTACAGTACCACCCACATCATTATTTGTTGATCCATTTCGGTAGCCTATCAATCTTTTTTCAATCCTGGGTTCATGGCCAGAGCAATGCAGCAGCACACATTGCATCTCTATGATAATTTAATTCAACTTCAGCCTATGATGTAGATTGCTTCTCTCTGCAGCCAGGGGTGACTGTAAACACGGCCAGGCCCTAGTTTGTTGTCAGCAATAATTACTGGCTAAAGAGAGCTTTGAAAGTATATGACATTCTACAGAAATATCCACTCGTGAGAGGCAGAGTGTACGTAAAGATACATATATGGGTATTTGAACAAAACCATAAATTTCTTTGTCAAAACAGTTCCTAATTTATTATCTGATAAAATCTCTGAACTGCATTTGCATCTTTGTGTAGATCTGTACAGTATCTACTTACACCAGGCACATTCCCTCAGTGGATTCGTGTATACACAGATAATCTAAAACTGAAGTAAATGAATGAGATAAATCTAAGGATGAGAATGGAAAGAGGAAAAGGATATGCTGGTATACTTTCTCTCTTTCCCACTCACAGAAAAATAAGCCCAATTTTAAAAACCAAAGGAGAAAAAAAATGAAATGACTCTTTCCCTCTTTAATTACATCAAGACAGAACTGTGAATACACACACCACTTCAGCAAACGACTCTAGATCCAAGTAATGCCATGTGATGCTGAACTATAATGCACATCTTGAAAAGTGTTCTTTAGTTATGTGTGAGCTTTCCCACCCCGTGTTTCTGTGAAGTGGAAGGCAGAAAGAAAATGATAGAAATCCCAGTGCTATGATTGCAGTGTATTCATTTTTCCCCCTTTTTAAGATACATTTAGAAAAATAACTATCTACCAACTATAAAGAAATCTAAGTAATAAAACAGTTGATTATAGAAGCAGAAATTAATTTTCAGATAATTTTGCATTAATTCCAAAATAATGACTGAAGTGCTCCGTGCCAGTGAGGCGCGCTAGCAAGGACACCCAGAAGCAATGATTTGTTTGTGTGAATAGAGACTTAACCTTACCTGTAAGAACTGTTGGAGAAGAGGAAGAATGAAATGAATCCCAAGGCTATTTTTGGCCGAAGAAGAAAACATCGCATTTAGACACTTTCTCTTAATTCGAAAATCATCTAATATAATAATCTTGAAGTGCAAAAAAGAAATCAAAAAATTTCGTGATGATCCACTAGCTTGATCTCCAGGAGACCCAGGTCCTAATGGGGAGATGCATTGTCCGATAAAGATAGGATTGTGTTCTTCCTCCTCCTGGTGTAACACTCACCATTCTTCCCAATGCAGTTATTGCCTTGTGATAGTGGAAAACCTTAGGTTACCAAGGACTTCAGCTACCATCTGATAAATACTCCAAATCACATTTTAATCTTAATGTGAATGTTGTCCTTTGATCTTTTATTCCTTTGTCTACTCTGTGAGAAGATGTAACAGTAAGGTAGTTCCTGGGAGGAGCTATTCCATCTCATGGTATTCCTCACCTGACGTTTTTACGCACTACTGACTCGCTCTGCACCCAGCAGGTTAGCACTACCTTGCTTCTTTCTTATGGATTTCATGAGCAGATATCTTGTTTGCCTGATTAACTTATACATTCATCAGTGAGAAAGTTTTGTCTCACACATAAACCATCACAGCCTCCAAAACATCTGTATCTATCTTTGGCAACTGGAAAATACTCAAAAATACATGTGCTCGATGATACATTTGGGCTCTTTTTTAATGCGTTGGGGCAGAATATATCCCTCAGTAATGAGTTATAGTCATTTACTGATTCCATATCCTCCACTGTCGGCACCTCATGTTCTAATCATGGGTAACACCAATTAAGGAGGAGCTGTAGGAGGTGAGCTACAAATAAATAACTTCAGTATCTTATGATTCATGTACATGCTAGCATCAGCATTCATCTAAGTTGCAAAGAAAAAAAGAATACCTAGAAAGAGAACCTAACTTTTTCTCCTCTCTTTTTCCCCCTTTCTTCCCCACCCCCTTCTTTTTGCAAAGCTGGGCATCAAACCTAGAGCCTTATACTTGCATTTGCTAGTAAGTACTCTACTCCTGGGCTATATTCTCAGCCTTTCATTTGATTCTTTAAAACAATGTTCAAAAGATAGAAGATGATGGAAAGAATATTTAAGGCAAAAGGAAAAGTCATAATTTGTAGATCTGGAATATAGCAGATGAGTGAGTTATGAGACAAAGTGTTGAAGAGATAAGTGTCTAGAAATTTAAATATACTCTGCCCCAAAGACTATGTTCTATTGCTTAAAAATTTCTTTAGGCACTGCCTCCAGAACCCACTCTTTTCATTTTACTTCATCTTTGCAGTCCAGTTCTAAAATATTCTACCTATTCCCTACCACAGTTTTATCTAGGACATTATCTTCCTAGGATCTTTTACACACAGGAAGCTCAACAGACAACTGAACCTCCTGCCCACCCACTTACACTAATAAAGATCCAGACAGTAAATTTGGCCAGGGATGTTTCACATGCTTGGCTAGAGTTTGTACTTTATCCCCTCTTTAGGGATAGAGATCATTTTTACATTTTGTCTATAAAACCTAACAAAAAGATAAATGTTTAATAGGATATAGATAGAGTAGCATTAAATGTGTGATTCTTGTGATGGTCCTCAGAGAATTAATGGAATGATTAACTTAAACCATTAATCTAGGTAACTATTTGATCCATTATTGTTTTGATTTCAGAAATAACATATGACTTGAGCTTTGGAAACATGCTAACTTTCTACATTTTAGTAGCATGGAAAGAACCATTTTTCTGATATCCATATGTCAGATATATTTTTAAATATTGTTTATATGCAGATTATAATGTGCCCTACAATAATACACTGTAGCGCATGATTTACATTTGCAGACTTGTCTATACAACATCAGGGTTATGCTTTTCTGGAGTGGTCTCTTCAAAAAAGATTGGCCTCATGTCTCTGCTGTCTCTTGGTGAACAGAGGAGCTTTATATTACAATCCTAACTGAAAAAACCATTTTTCTTAAAAACTACTTCAATCATTGGTGAAGTACTAACTCCTATCAAGTGTCAAGTCTCAAGTTTTCAGCAGATGTAGTCAATCTATGAAGACGCTATTCCTTTGGTGAAAGGATGCTCTAATTAGAGCAACATTGTGTAAAGTGTAAGACTCTTCCTATTTCCTACATACAGTGGTTCAAATTGGATACTGACCAGTTCTAGGGAAAATGGCACATAGTTATCAAAAAATTTAATGGCTCTAAATCAAGGCTGGCAATTTTCTGAAGCTGTTGACTTCAAGCAGAAGCCTAAAGTGGTATCTTTCTATGGTCTGTTGGCTGTTTCAGATCTTTAGAAATTTAATGATCAATTCATTAGAAAGAAACAACTTGCCTTGCCTCTCCCTCCAGTAAGCCCACTTCTTCAGGTAGTAGGAGAGGAAGCCATGCCCCCAGGAGTTCTGCTGCCATTGGGAGAACATCAATGAGCAGCCACCTTGCAGCTCTCTGCCACCCCTGGAAACTTAGACCAAAGGAACCAGGAGGTACCCAGCCCAATCACCTGCACCACAGAACAGGCAGCCAATGCAGGAAACAGCCAGGACTCAGAAACCAGCTGATTTAAAGGAACACAGAAAAATGTCAAAAAAAGGAGCAGAGTGCAATCTCAGACCTCCAGCCCACCCAGCACAAATCTAGAAGACATAGACACAAAATAAATTAGAAGTCACACACCTGAAATTTCTAAATTATAGCAACCAAAGTAAATACACAACTTAGTGCTTATATTGTTTAATTAATTTTGCATGCCTGTATCTCACCCAGAGCAAGTCCAGGAGACATATACATGAAGGAAATTAAAAGCCACACACCTGAAATTTCTGAGACAATGGAAACTGAAGAAACAACTTAGTGTAAAAAAATGTATTTGCTAAAATTACTGTTCCAGCAGAGAGCAAGAAAATGTCTTAAATAAAGAAGTTTCTTCAGACTTACAAAAATGTGTCATATGAACTCACAGTACAAGTACAATAAATGAAATTTTACTGAACTTATAATTTTAAGTACTATTTATGGTAAGATTATTCATTCTCAATCCCACACATGCTTAAGAGTCAGAGTGAATAGATGAAAATACAAAATGTATTGCAAGTTCAGAAGAAGAAAGAAAAATCGCTCTAGAAAAATGATCAGGGAGGGTGAAGAACCACAGTGACCTTAAAAGTAGAAAGGCTTGACTCACTGATTTTTCACAGTCTATAACTGTACTAACAAAGCCATGCTAGGAATAGTCAGAAAACCAGATCTTACTAATAGTGATTTATTTAAGAGCACCTAGAAAATGTTTGAGTCTTCAAAGTCTTGATATATGCCTGACCTCTGGAGAGATCATAAGCCACTTGTCCTTTGAATCATAATGATTTTTTCCTGTGTACAGTAATCATAACACCAGCTTGGAACTAAGCATTCTAGAAGTTGGAGATAAAACTTCTCTGCAGATACTAATAGTAAAACAACAATTGTCTTGACTGTCATAGTAAAAGACCTTTATAGAAAGTTGTCTTTTTTAACTGTTCCGTTTCATGTTTTTATTTATTAGAGTATGAAAATGAGGGAAAAGTGAGATCATATTGGCAGTGGGTTGCCCTCTATTTTATATAATTTGTGACTAAAGAGCTTACAACCTAAAATATGTAAATATATGCAGATCTGAGACCAAGACCTCAGAAGAGAAATAGCCAACACAGCAAGATCGAAGAGAATGTGGGCTACACACAGGAAAACCGCCAGGCCTCTTAGCAACCTGAAAATCTGAAATAAATTATCATCTGAGTCTTACTGTGACCTACTTACTATCCCAGGAGAGTGTTGGCATAAGGAGAAGTTTGGGGGTGTAGGAATCACTTGTTTCCTTAACCTTGAAGATACACTGACCAGTAGGATGAATGCTGATTCACAAGTGCTCTAGTTTCAGTCCAATCGCAAACCACTGAGGTGGTTCACCCGGCTCCACACATAGGTGGTCTGAGCCTATCTCCTCTGCAGTTTCTCCACCATGGTAATATGCTGTTTCTACCTTGTCTGATAATTGTGGCAAAAAAGCAAAATGTTCACCATCAGTGTTTTGTTTTTGTTTGCTTTTTGGTTTCTTTCATAATTATTTATTTGTTTGTTTTCTGGTTATCTCTCAATGAGAAGAGAAACCCAGCATAAATTTGAGATCGCAATTGCAATGAAGAATCAGTTGCTTTGAATAAAAGAATAATGCATCTCTATAAAAAATGAGAGAGTAGGTGCATAAAAATGGGAACATATGTGGCAAGGTTGGGAACATGTACATAATATTTCCCCAAACACAAAACATTCTCACCCCCAGATTTGAATCACATTAAAGAAGCTATCACTTCTCACTACTGCAACTTGCAGAATTCCTGGTGCCAGACCAGAACTCCATCCTCCAAACCCTCAGACTTTTCTGCTTTTTCCCCCACTTCTGCTCCCTGCAATGAATATTCTTTCAAAGCCTCTTCAAACATAAACCTTTTCTAATGACACAGTGAGTCACCAGCATACTAAGTAAGGTGAGCTGAGGTCAAGGTTATGGCTCTCAGCTTTACTTTCCTCTTTTGAAGAAGAGTCTATTGAGGAGAAAATTATATCCCCTACTTCAGTCAAAGCAGACATGAGTCATAGTTGAAACTGGATCAGGCATCTAATTGCGCTTGTGTACATCTTGTGTGTAATGTGGGTCTCACAAATAGGTTCCTTCAGAATAGCCAAAACCTGAGATGCCATAATTGATGGAAAATTCCAAGTAGCTCAATTAACATGAATGAGGAAGTTATCAAATGTGAAAACTCCAGGTGAATGCACTGCCATCCAGTATGGCATAATGTGATGAATAATGGGCATGTAGAATTTTATTAATGAGCATCTAATGAAAAAGATGGAATTGGCACAAAGAAGTTTAAGCTCAAGTAATGCACGAAACAAGCCTGAACCCAAACCAAAGATCTATAGACACCAGACCCTTTGACCTACATGTTAACTCACAGGCATGTTAGCAAGAAGACCCATGCCAGCCATTTCATGGTGCTTTCATGGAACAAAAGCCTCAGCTTTTAACCAATGCAGCTGTTACTCTAGTGTCTTGAACTGGCACAAGTGTGTCTTCAGATATGTACTCTCCAGAGTCACCAAACACAGGGTGGATACCTACATATAGCAAGGAAATTAGACAAAGATGAGAAATGATTTTAATGGTAAATTCTTGTATGACATTATAGTAAATTCTTATATATTGCACAAATATCACTCATAACTAGATACAGTTCTTAAATAAACACTTTCTATTCTATTAAGATAGTTTAATACCAAATTAAACTTATCTGTGTCCAGAGTAAATAGTTGCCTATAATGAGCAATTTGAAGAGCTCCGTAGCAGTTTGATGCTGTTGCCTCAGATTCCATCATTAAAGGTTTGTTCCATCAGATACTGAAGCTCTCTTTGGAAACAATTATCTTAAGAAAGTAGCATGCACATTACTCTATAAGTTGGTGATATGTATTCACATAAAAGTATTAGTCTTTTCCCAAGAAATGTAATGCGATAGAGAAAAAATTTATGAAGAAGGAAGAGAAAATAGAAAAGTTGTAATCCTCTTTTATTGCTTAAGGAGAACCCACTTGATTTGGATCCCCAGGTCACCATAACATCATTTAATAAGTTCAATGAAATGATTAAAAGAACTCTACCAGAGTCCAGCTAATTCTAAAAGCATTATGTTCTTTCTTGCCTCAAATTTTGGCACAAATCTTTCTCCCCTCATGGGTGTCTCTTTAACCCATGCTGTGGGTTACACCATTTTTCCTTGTGGAGAATGTTTTATGATCAGAAAAATCACTTTATTCTTTTATTCTTTCCATAATGACTAGAATATGCTCTAGTTTTCAAATGATAAATGAGAACGTTGGAGTTAGGAAGCCAAGATATGATCACAACACAGAGTGAATGTTTAATTTTTTAAATTATTACAATGAAACAAGCTATTAACCAATTAACAATCCTTTCAAAATTCTTCCTCTTTGCTTCACACACCTATCCTATCATTCTTGCCACTTTCTGAAGCAGTTCTGGAAGTCCCCTCCCTTGACTGTCTTTAGTTGTGCTATCATGGGTGCCTCAATAGCCTGAATTGATTCAAGATGTGTAGTTTTCATGGTCATTTTATCTTTAGGGATGAAGTCTCACATGATACAATCCTAGATCCAGTGGATAAGGTGGATGAGGAAACACCACAATGTTTTTAAGGCTACAAGGGCTTATTGAAGCACTTAAGAAATAATGAACACAGAAAACAGCTTGTGACATAGGTGAAAAGTTTCAGCCTGGAACCTCCCCCAAGGGCCCAAGGAAGCCAGCCTCAGGCATAAGCTGCCTGGAACCTCCCCTGTGGGTGCACCTTGCCACCTGGAACATCCCAGAAGCCCAGCCCAGACTGAAAACTACCCTGGACTGTTTCTGCTGGGCCTGCCCTCCCACCTGGAACATCAGAAGACCTCAGCAGGCTCCAGTTAGTGTGAAAAAATTTGGAACTTTGCTCCCAGGTGGCGAACTTTGGACTACAGTGGATTAACTGTGTCAGTGTGGTGAGTATGCCCCTAAAATAGAGGTGTACAGTGGATAAACAGGGCCAGTAGTAGAACCCCCTCCAACTAACTGTAAGACTTTGGTGAGTCTGAAAAGAGTGTGTGTGATCACCTCCTACACATAGAAAACATCAGGCAAAGTGAAAATGACAAAATGAAAAAGCAAAATGCAGTCTCAAACATATAGTTCACCAGAAGCAAGTATAGGAGACATTGAAATAGAAGACCCCAAAAGTAACACATTGGGAATCTCTGAAAACATAGTGAGTGAAATAAAAACAACTGCATCAGGCTATAGAGGAAATCAAATTAGAAGTAGTCTCTCATGTAAAGATAGAAATAACTTTAGTAAAGGAGTTGTTGAATACAACTAAAGAAGAAATAGAGAAAAAAGTACATGACCATGGGAAACTGATTGAAACCTTGAATGAATAATATAGAAAATAAGAAGAATTCATGAAGCAACCTCAAAGAAACATCTGAGAAACAAAAAATTCTATTAAAAGTGTGCAAAACCACCTAAAGGAAGCTGAGGATAGGATTTCAGACCTTGAGGACAGGATCACAATTAGTAATCAGGAAAGGATAGAACTTGTAAAAATAACAAAGCAGCATGAAATGACAATCCAGAATATTCATGATGATGCCAAGAGCAACAATATAATGAGCATTAGCAAAGATACAGGAGTCCAGGCAAATGACATACATGAAGTATTTACAGAAGTAATAGCAGAAAATTTCCCAAAAATGGGGAAAGAATCTGATATGCAGATAAGTGAGGCATATAGAACACCAAACACTCACAAGCAACATAAATCCACACCCAGACACATAATAATTAAGATCTCAGACACACAGCACAAAAACAGAATACTAAAAGCTGTCAGAGAAAAGACACAACTCACCTATCAAGGAAAGCCCATTAGAATCACAGCAGACTTTTCAGCGCAAACCCTCAAGTCAAGAAGAGCTTGGAGTGACGTATTTCAAGCCCTGAAAGAAAACAATCTTCAACCCATACTGATGTACCCAACAAAACTTTCATTCAAATTTAATGGAGAAACAAAATACTTCCATGACAAAGAACAACTGAAGAAATTGATGTCCACCAAACCAACCCTAGAAAGAGTACTGAAAGACATACTAGACAGAGATAAAAATGACCACAATCCCCAAAACAACAACAGAAAGAAACCACCAGGTAGGATGAGCAATTAAGTAAGGGGGAAAAGCAGAAAGAAACAACTGGAACATAACATGGCAAAGTCAGGGCAGTACATATCAGCGATACCCATGAATATAAATGGCCTCAATTCACTTATAAAAAGAAATAGATTGGCAGAATGGATCAAGAAATAAGATCCCACAATATGCTGTATACAAGAAACACATCTGACCCAAAAGGAAACTCATAGATTAAAAGTCAAAGATGGAAAACAGTATTCCATGCAACAGGAACCCAGAAAAAAGCAGAGGTAGCTATTCTATTTGCAGGCAAGGTGAAATTCAAACCTAAAATGATTAAAAGAGATAGAGAAGGTCACTACATACTTGTAAGTGGAAAAATTCAAGAGGAAGAACTAACAATTATAAATATATATGCACCAAATACAGGAACACCCAACTATATAAGACAGATACTAATGGACATGAAAAATCAAATACACAAGAACACAATTATAACAGGAGATCTTAACAGCCTATTGTCACAAAGAGATAGATCAACTATACAAAAAGTCAGCAAAGAGATAACAGAACTGAAACATACCTGTGAGCAATTGGACTTAGTAGACATTTACAGAGTGTTACACCCAAGCACATCAGAATACACATTCTTATCAGCTGCACCTGGGACATTCTCCAAAATAGACCATATATTATCCCATAAAACATTCTTAAGTAAAAAAAAATCTTGAGTAAATGCAAAGGTATTGAAATCATACCATGCATAATATCTGACCATAGTGCACTGAAATTGGAAATTAATGGCAAAAGAAATTGTAAAACCTGCATAAATACATGGAAATTAAATAGCAGCCTTTTTAACAACCAGTGGGCTACAGATGAAATTAAATAAGAAATAAAGCAATACTTACAATTCAATGAAAATATAGAAAAAACATGTTGTAATCTCTGGGATGCAATGAAAGCAGTCTTAAGAGGGAAATATATAGCAATAAATTCTCATATCAAGAAAACAGAATGAGCACAAATAAACAACCTAATGCTCAATCTCAAGCTTCTAGAAAAAGAAAAGCAAGCTAAACCCAAAGCTCATAGAAGAGAGGAAATTGTAAAGATTAGAGCAGAAAGCAATGCAATTGAAACTGAAAAAAAAAATACAAAGAATTAATGAATCAAAAAGCTGGTTTTTTGAGAGAATCAACAAAATTGACAAACCCCTAGCTAACCTTATTAAGAGAAAGAAAGAAAAAACACAAATTCACGCAATAAGAACTGAAAAGGGAGAAATTACTACAGATCCCATGGAAATTCAAAAGATCATGAATACCTACTTTGAAAATCTCTACTCACATAGAGTGGAAACCACAGAGAAAATGTACAGGTTTCTAGAAACATATGAACTACTAAAGCTCAACCAAGAAGATATAACAATTTTGAACAACCCAATATCACCTATTGAAATTGAAAATGTAATTAAAAACTTACCAACAAAGAAAAGCCCAGGTTCCAATGGATTCACATCTGAATTCTACAAGAAATTTAGTGGAGATTTGATGCCAATACTCCTTAAACTTTTCAATGAAATTGAGAAGAAAGCAATCCTCCCTAAATCATTCCTGGAGGCAAGTATTACTCTGATACCAAAACCAGAGAAAGATCCAACCAAAAAAGAGAACTATAGGCCAGTCTCACTAATGAACATTGATGCAAAGACTCTCAACAAAATAGAATGCAACAAATCATCAAGAAGATTATAAATCATGACCAAATGGGATTCATTCCAGGAATGCAAGGATGGTTTAACATATGCAAATCAATAAATGTAATACACCACATCTACAGAGCCAAAAACAAAAACCACATGGTCATTTCAATAGATGCAGAAAAAGCTTTCAACAAACTCTAACACATGTTCATGATAAAAACCCTTCAGAAACTCAGAATACACAGTGTCTACCTCAACCTTATAAAGGCCATCTATGACAAACCAACAGCCAACATTATACTAAATGGACAAAAACTGAAAGTTATGACTTTAAAATCAGGAACAAGACAAGAATGTCCACTATCACCACTCCTTTTCAATATAGTTCTGGAAACACTAGCAAAGGCAATCAGACAAGAGAGAGAAATAAAAAGAATAAAGATAAGAAAGGAAGAAGTTAAATTATCACTATTTGCAGATGACATGGTACTCTATATAGAAGACCCAAAAATCTCCATTAAAAGACTACTAGAGGTAATAAACAAGTTCAGCAGTATAGCTGGATACAAAGGCAATGCTCAAAAATCAATAGCATTCCTGTACACAAACAAAAAACTCACTGAGAGAGAAATTATGGAAATATCGCCCTTTACAATAACATCTAAAAAAATGAAATACTTAGAAATCAACCTAACCAAAAATGTAAAAGACCTATATGTTGAAAATTATACTATGCTGAAAAAGGAGATTGAAGAGGATATTAGAAAATGGAAGGATATTCCTTGCTCTTGGTTAGGAAGAACCAACATTGTGAAAATGGCCATACTCCCAAAACTGTTATACAGATTTAACACAATCCCAATCAAAATACCATTGACATACCTCACAGATCTATAGAAAACACTCCTAAAATTCATTTGGAAACAGAAGAAACCTAGAATAGCAAAGGCAATTCTAGGCAACAAAAGCAAGGCAGGAGGCATCTCAATTCCTGACTTGAAACAGTACTATAAAGCCACAGTGATAAAATCAGCTTAGTACTGTCAAAGAAATAAACCTGAGGATCAATGAAACAGATTAGAAAATGCAAGCACAACTACAAAGACACTCAGCCACTTTATACTTGACAAAGGGTCTAAACATATTAACTGGAAAAAAGATACCCTCTTTAAAAAAATGGTGTTGGAAAAATTGGCTCTCTACATGCAATAACAATATATTGTTATATATAACAATATAACAATATATATTGTACATGTATATGTATACAATATACAGAAGAAAATTAGATCCAAGTCTATCACCATGCACAAAACTAAAGTCTAAATGGATCAAAGACCTCAATATTAAAACAGAGACACTAAAATCTACTGGAAGACAAGGTAGGTAGAAGTCTTGGAGACATAGGGGTAGGCAGAGAACTCATGAACAAAACACAACTGCACGGGAAACACTGCAAAGAATCAACAAATGGGATCTCATATTATTGAAAACTTTCTGCACTTCAAAGGAAATCACCAACAGAGTGAAAAGAAAATCCACAGAGTGGGAAAGAATTTTAGCCAGCAACCCCTCAGACAAAGGACTTGTGTCCAGAACACATAAAGAATTGAAAAACATCAAGCTCCCCAAATTCAAAGACCCTCCCCCAAAATGGGCATCTGAGATGAACACACAATTCTCAGAGGAAGATATACAAATGGCAAATAAATACATGAAGAAATGTTCACCATCACTGGTCATTCGAGAAATGCAAATTAAAACAACATTGAGATTCCTCCTCAATCCAGAAAGAATAGCTGCCATCAAGAAATCAACTGATAACAAATGTTGGCGAGGTTGCGGGGAAGAAGGAACACTGCTCCACTGTTGGTGGGAATGTAGACTGGTGCAACCATTATGGAAATCCATATGGAGAATTCTCAGAAAACTGGGATTGGAAGCCCTATTCAATCCAGCTATTCCCCTCTTGGGTATTTTCCCAGAAGAACTGAAAAGTTTATATCACAGTGATATATGTGCACCCATGTTCATAGCTGCACAATTTGTGATAGCTAAATCCTGGAAATAACCAAGATGCCTATCTACTGCAAAGTGGATGAAAAAGATGTGGCATTTTTATACAATAGAATATTACTGAGCTATAAAAAAGGATGATCTTGAGGCCTTCATAGGTAAATGGAGGCAACTTGAGACTATCCTCATTAGTGAAATAAGTAAGAGTCATATTTATAAATATCATATTGTGTCTCTAGTGTAAAAAGTAAATAAGAACTACAAGTGTAATAAAACCCCAAAATGTGTAATTGCTATTGTAGAAAAGAGAGGAAAAGAAAGTGCTCTAAGGGATATAACTGCATGTATGTTTGAGTGTGTAAAATAGATGACCATATTGCTGAATCTTTGTTGGATCTTTGAGCAGAACTCTTTGAAGTCTCACTGTTTGAATGTCTACTATGTACCCTTTAACTTAGTAACTTGAACAACTACATCCGAGATGACAATATGTAATTTATAAACTAGTGATTCCTTAGAGAGGTTTTTTCTCATTTTCTTTTTTTTCTTTCTTTTTCTTTCTTTTAGAATTCTGTACTGTTGCTACCTTTTTTTCCGTTTTGCTTTTTTTCTTCTCTTTAAATAAAATTTTTAAAATGTATAATTGCTATTGTAAAAAAGAGGAAATAGGAAGTGCTATAAAAGATATAGCTGCATGCATGTTTAGGTGTGTGGGATTGATGACCATATTTCTAGGTTCTTGTTGGATTGTTGAACTGATCTGTTTGCACTCTCACTGCTTGATTGTCCACTTTCTGTGCTTTAATTTTGTAACTTGAAAAACTATTTTTAAAAGAACAATATGTAATTTACCAACTAGTGATTTCTTACTGTTTATCTTTTTTTCTTGAAATTATGTAATATTTCTCTCCTTTTTCTGTTTTTTTTCTCTTTAAATAAAAAGTAAAAAAAAAGTTTTATCCTCCATTGTAACAATGCTGTATGTCATACATTTTTCTGGTATCGAAATTGATATCCTTATATCACAGATCTGGCACCATGTGACTTCTGGCTCTCCTACAAAATCAAAATGAGCATGAGAGGTAAGCATTATTTTTTAGTACGTAAAGTTTACATTCCTTAATGAAGTTGGTACATGTATATAACATATTTTAATTCCTTTTTTTCATACCCTATTCCTCTCCCCTTTGTTATGGTTGATACATTGTGTCAATTTGAGTATCAAAAGTGTAATAAACTCTGCTGGAAGCTAGGGTTCTTGTTTTGTAAATATCCTTACCCTGTACAAGAGGAGGGCACAGAGATTTTGTTAGTGCTACTCCAGCCCTGGAGGGGGATAGCTTGTGTACAATATACAGAAGGAAAAGAGGTTTACTCCATCCCCTTTTGCTCTGGCTACTTTTGCTGGCTGCTGCCTTGAAGTGTTGCCCTGGTGCCATGCCACCCTGCCTTGGAGCCAGCTGATTATGAACTGAAACTTCCACAAACTGTAAGCTAAATAAATCTTTCCTTCCTTAATTTTGGGTGTTGGGTATTTTTTCTCGGCAATGAGAGAAAATAACTGAGACACTATTCTGTCTCTTGATCGCCTTCTCATTGTGAAAGATCTCTCTTCCCATTTGAATCTATTCAAATCATGGATGCAGCCTCAGCTTTACAACTATAGGCACCCATGAAAGAGCACTACCAACACTGCACCAAGAACTGACAAGCATCATGGAATTAGAGTGTTTAAAGCCAGAAGTAATACTTCGAGGATGACTAGTAGCAACGTGTCTTGGAATGTAATACATTTTAAAAATTTAGACATTAATCATATATTTTGATATTACCATGAACTAAAATCAACCCACTGAAGTCAAATTGTTTTGCCTTGGGCCCCCTCTAATTAATAAAATTTATTTTCCCAATGTGTCTACACCATGTATGTTCAAAATATATTTGGCAAAATAAAAAATGTTAGTAACCAATATGATAATATGTTAGAATTCCATGCATGCAAACCTTATATGTAAGATAAAATTATTATTTTACAAAAAACAACCAATGGTTAGAACAAAATGACCATATTACTGTGTTTATCTTGGAATATTATGATGACAAACTAAAAAAACTAGAAATTCATCATATATAATTATATATACTTGAAATGTTTATAAGTCTTTAAATATAAATATAATTTTATTGATAGTTTTTATTCTCAGTATATGTTTTTTCAAAAGCAGATAGAACTCATACAAAAAAAATTAGATATAAAAGCTTCACAAAGCTTCCAGAAACTGGGAGAGCCCAACAGCCAGTATATTCTCAATTTACCAATAGTTCATGTCTTCTTTGGAAATTTAGAGAACAAAAACATGATCTGGGAGGCCGGGGATTTAGCACAGTGGCCTAAGCACCTCCCTGGAAGCATGAGGTCATGAGTTCAATACTGGTACAAAAAAATAAAAAACACATAATCTGGGAACTTTATAGTACATTCATTTCTATCTCAAAGAAAGGAAATGACTTTTAAAGTCTGTATCTGAAATGTCCTTAGGAAAATGTGCCTTGTGATGCTAGTGACAAGGGCAATAAATGACAATATGGAAGCTTAAAGATTTTAGAATTAATCTTTCCTGGAGTGAATGAATGCGTAGGTTAAAGATTACTTAAATTCATTATTTGATGAAATAAATTTCTGTTCAGTAAGGTAAGCTTTTGCACTTCAGTAAACTAAAAGGAGAAGATAGATAAAGAAGTAGGGAGATCGTACTTAGATTGAGGCAGGAACAAGAGATGGAGAAAGGGAAGGGAGGGGAAGAAAAGAGAATTTTTTAAAAAGAATTAAAGGGGAAAAATAATGACAATGGAACACTTGCAAATGGGAAGAAGACTAAGAGTTGGAAGGAGCAGGGAGGGAGGGGAAAGGTAGAGGATCAAAAACAAAAAAGAGAATAAATACATTGTGGTTTATTTAAATGTTCCCCCAAAGCCTCATGCAGTCATGGGAGGTAGACCTTTCTAAAGCAGCATTTGTGATTGGTTTGTTGTCTAGCATTTGTGATTGGTTCATTGTCTAGCACTGGGATTGGTGGCATCCATGCTGCACCCACCCAGGGGCAGAAACCCATGTACAGTATAAAAGAGGGAAGAAGGCCTGCTTTTCACCTTTTTACCCTGTTGGCTCTTGTCTTTTGCAGCTGCCATAAATGATAAAATGTCAGCCATGCCACCCTGCCTTGGAGCCAGCCAAGTATGGACTGAAACTTCAAAAATCTTTTAGCTAGATAAATCCTTCCTTCCTTCCTTCCTTCCTTCCTTCCTTCCTTCTTTCTTTCCTTCCTTCCTTCCTTCTGGGCATCAGATATTTGCTTCTCAGCAATGAGAGAAAAGTAACCAAGACAAAAGATAATTGGGATTTGCTGTCTATGCGTGTCAGCTCCTTACCATGGTTGTAGTCACCATGTGCTACAAATGCATGAAAAAAAATGTTTTGTTGTTTATCTAAACAAAGAGAATTAAAAGAGATAAAAGAAGAAAGAAGGGGATAAAAATTGGAAAATATCCAAAATACTATAGAAGAATATTTATACTTGTGACTTAGGAAAATTTCCAGATACAAGTTTACCTGAAGGTGATTTTATAATATGAAGCAAAACCTTCATAAACCTCCACAAATTCGATGCAATAATCCTATATCTAGGGAATACATTTCAACAAAATCAAGTATGTTTAGATTTATGAGTATGGATGTCATTTGATATTGATTGTAGTTAAAATAAGTTTATGATGAGAAGTATTTAGCTAAATAAATAATTGTACTCCAAGGTGATGTGCATATATATTTATTGACATGGAAAAAAATATTTGGTACCTTTGGTTACATAAAATAGCAAATTGTAAAGTAGCATATATGATGTAATTCCATAAATAATATGTTTTTATGTATTTTATTGATTTTCTTAAGAATATTTTCCATATACACATATGTAAGTAATATATACTTAAGGTCAAGCCAAAAGGGAAAAAAATGCTAGAAGTATTGACCAATGAAGTTTGTAATTCCATTATTCATTTATATATGCATGGTCTCATTTTAATAATAGTCATAATACAGATAATATCATAAAGAAAATAATAGGATCGTAGATATAACTTAGTGGTGAAGCATGTGCTTAGCATGCATAAGGCCTATGATTCAATTCACAACACCAAAAGCACCTCTTTTTAAATAAAAATAGGTGACAAATCTTAAAATCTATTATAGATATTAGGCCAAGACAAAAAAATTCTGCCAATTATATTTCCCTTTACTACTGACAACATTATTTTTACTAGTCTAGTGTTTTTATTCAAAATTAGAAAAAGGCAAAAATAATTCAACCTCAAAAGTTTTCCCCCATCTCTTTTCAACTTTTTATTTATTTACCTTATCTCCTGAAACATGACTACAAGTCGGTTCCCAACTTGGGAATACTCAAACCCCCCAAACTAATATGTAAAAAAAATTGTTCCATCAGCCCATGGTTAACAATCGTGAAGAATTATTGGTATTATAAATAATATTCAATTGAAATTTTAGAACAGATATGACTCTGCCTGAGTAGTTTATTGGAAAATCATTTGTTTCACATCGGCTTTGGCATACAGTATTCAATGTGAATTATGTAGTTATAGCCCAGTTTATTATATTTCTGTTTGTTCTGCTGTGTATATATATGTCTTAGGCTTTAAAAAGGTAATTTGTGCCCTCAAAATGTATTATGTAACAAATTGTGATTCATGCAAATCACTTTGATTTGTTTTCCAAAAATGTAGCCTGCTTCAATTAATCAGTTGCTATTCATTTCCCATGTTTCCATTGCACCCACAACAAAAGCTCCAGTGGGTTATCACTTACATAGGGGGCTGGCTTCCAGAGGGTGTGAAAGACACAACAATCAGACATTATACCAAGCATACAATTACTGCGCGTGTCCCCACAAGCTCCAATAAATAACACATCCCATTACGCTGGACTCCCACCTCTTGGAAGTTCTCTGAACCTGAGCCACCCACCTGCTCTAATCACAGCATTCTGCAGTGCGTGGGTGCACAGCATTCGACCTGCTGAGACCCCATCCACGACTCCCAATGGGTAGCAGAATCAGCCAAGCAGATTGCTGTATCTGTGTTCCACGGTCTGCCCATCACCATAAACGAGTGGCTACAAGAGCTGTGCCCCGTGCCTGGACTTTGTTTAGGAAAGAAGGGAAAGAAAAACAATATATCAATTTCAGTTGCACTTGGAAAGTGATGCTTCCTGATATTTTCATGTAGCTTTTTGCCTAAAATGTAAAAGTGGGCAAGGCAAAAAACTTGCAAGAGATGTTATAAGCAAATGACAGAAAATGGTCTTTTGTAAAGAATTTTCCCTTTAATTATGGGACAACTTAAAGTATAATTATCACTTATGCTTTTTTTTTTTTTTTTGCTTAAGTGTCAAGCCTACCCCATAGGATAAACTAATAATAATGGGGTGGGATTTAAATTTTATATGAGGTACATTATTATTTATTTTTCTTAGCAATAACAGGGTACTTAATGCCATCTGAAATAGAGGGCATTATTAAACCACAACCACTTTTCTATGTCAGCTATTTATAAATCACATATGAATAGTTCTAAAATATAGGGTACTGAAATGACTAATTGTGCTGGGTAGGTATTCATTAGGAGTAAAGCTGCCCACAAAGAAAAGATTCGTATACAGAATTTTGATAGTACTTTACCAGCATTGCCAAGTTATTTTGATGACAATGATACAACATTTTATTTTGGGATATTTCTTCTGGGACCAATTGCTCTGGAAGTAAATAAAACAGGCAGAATAAAGCATTAGATGTGTTTCTCCTATGTCAGAGTGCTGGGCCTGGGCTGGGTTGTGGGAGGGCTCCGGAGGCTGAACAAACCAAGTGTCCATCTCAAGGAGTGAAGCTCCACGAATCTCTATCCAACAGTGAGACAAATCTCATTTTCAACCAGATAACATCTATCAGATATAGTTGGTCCATACTGCACTTCCTCTTAGCTAGCTTTTATTTGGCTCTTCACTTTGACACTGGGGTAAGTATTGGAAAGGGAAACTTTCAGGTTTGACATCGTTATCAATGCCTATTGCAGTTCTAGTTTTCTATTCTTATACTTCTAATTTGACTCATTAGAGAAAAAGAACAAAAGTGAATAAATATCTGTTTATTGGTAACTTACATGTTCCTGATAATTTTACCTGTTTCATTAAATGTAATTATCACGGCCATCTCCACTTAAGCCAACAGACCATTAAAAGAAATCAATGTAGCTAAGCCTTACTATTCCAGTCTGTCTAAATTTAAGGTCTGTGGTCTTTTCACGTGATCAAGTTTCCCTCTCTGCTTTACTGTGGCAAAGGAGAAACTGTAAACCATGATGAAGTATTTGTTTTATTGTGTTACCTATAAAAGATGTTTCTTTGGGGAAAATGTAAGTAAAACATGCTTAAATGGTGCTCTGGTCTCTAGAAACTGTCTGTGACTATGTGACCTGAACATGGCAAATGGCCATTGAACATGTGATTAAATTAGGGATTTTTCCCTATTCACAAAACTTTGTTTTTACTGTTTTCCTTCCACTATTTTTTTTTGGGGGGTGCGGAGGACAAGCAGGCACTTATGCTGCTGAGCTAAACACCACCCGCCTGAGTCCATTCCGCTCTTTTTTAATCCCTGTTCCTTGCCCCTCCACACCCCACTGTCCCCCGGCCCTTTTGAACATCTTTCCCTTCTTCCCCATACCTATCCTCCATCTTGCTTCCTTCTCATCCTTTGGGTTTCTCACACCAAGAGACAGCGTGCCGTTTAAACATGTGCGCCCAGCTCACTTCACGTAAGGTTATGTTCTCAAGGTGCCCCCACGCACCCTGAGATGTCTCGGGGTTACCCTTCCCTCTGGCAGAGTAGTGCTCTACTGTACATAAAGTTCACATTTCTATCATCCCTTCATCCTCAACCGGGCGGTTTTTTTTAAGAAAAATGATAATTATTCAAAGATTCAAATGGGCACACAACAAACAGTATCATAAATCTTCATATACTTTTTCTTAGTGAAAACAAAACCTGGTGATTTATTATTTTAACCAGAAACTATCATACTATTTTTAAACTAAAAAGATGCTTTATATACTTACAGGATATTGTGAAGTTTTCAGAATGCTAGGACTTCTGAATCATGTGCAGTGGACCCATGAATAACATTCGAATATACATTTTAAAAAACGCACATGGGGTTTACCTTGACTGCAACGTTATAATTAAAACAGGAAAACTGAAGTTTGACCCCTACAATGGCAGGACTGGATGTATCTGCCTTCTGTGGGGTAAAGTTGTCGTATTTAACTGGGTGGCTTGAAGCACACTTCTTTCTTTCTTTTTTTTTTTTTTTTAGTCTTTTTGAGACAGGGTCTCTCTGTGCAGTTCAGGCTGGCCTTGAGCTCACTTTGTAACCCAGGCTGATCTCAAACTCACAACGATCCTCCTGCCTCAGCCTCCAGAGTGCTGGGATTACAGGCATGAGCCACCACGCCCGGCTAAAGCATACTTCTTAATGAGGCTTACAATGTGCAAATCATTTACGAGGGGCCGTTTAGAATCATGACTATTTCTTGTTTTTGTTAGTTTCCTTTACTTAGACTTCCCATGAATAGTTTTCAGGTGAAGAAGAAGTTTTAGGAAAGAATCATAATGTTTGAACTCATGAGTGCAAAAGAGCAAATGGGAGGGTAAAATCAACCCAGGTATAAATCACACACACACAAAAGAAAATAAATAAATAAATTAGGGATTTTTAAAATGGGAAGAAGAACATATGTCATCCAAGAAAGTTGAATGCAAAGAAGACTTTTGTAAAAAGGAGGGAAATGGGTCAGTGTCAGAGGGTAGGAGCTATGACAAGAGAAGTAGGTTTGGAACTGTGCTCTTTGGAGTTAGAAGCCATGAGCCAAGCAAGGAACACCAACAGTCGTCAGAGCTCGCAGAAGGCCAGGAGGTGGATTCTTCAGCTAGAGTCTCCAGAAAAGACTGGAGCACCATGATTCCAGCCCTGGAAAGCTCATTGCAGACTTCCAGCCTCCAGAGCCAGGAGATAATAAATTTCTAATGCGTTAAGACACCAAATTTGGGATAAATTTTTACAGCAACAACAGGCATCTAATCCAGTCATTATTTCCACTCTAACAAAACAATGCAGATAAAATTACAAGATCATAGTTTTTAAACGTAGCAGGGAGCTAATAACGTAAGGAAATTACACTTTACAGGTGTGTTAGGACAGCTTACATCATTGGGGGAGCAAAGCAGCAAAATAAATAAACACGCGTTGATGGGAGTTAGGCAAAGCCAGGTCAGCTTTTAATAAACTCTAAAGGTGAGTCAGTCTTCAGATTGCACTCCCAAGCAGCCCTGGTCTCGGAGAGAATCTGCAGCCTTCACAAAGCTATCACTAAGTTCAGGGGTACGAACAAGAAAAGAGATCTACCCCCCAGCACACTAGGTCTTACGCAGAATATTCTGCAGTGGTGGATAGTTCTGTAACTTGTTTTGGGTGGTAGGTAAATGAGACTATATAATTGTCAAATATCATTGAATTGAATACTTGGGATCTGTCCATTTTATACTTCATATTTGAATGTATAAATAATTGACATGTTCCCGAGGTACTAAATAACCTATAATAGTAATTATTGCCTTTCTCAAGACTTTCTAAGAAAGATTCATTTTAGCCTGAGTATAATGAAGCTGCTACATATTATTCCTCTTTGCTTAAAGAAACAGGAAATAGAGATGAGAAAAGAATCAGCCAAATGCAAAATATGGATTAGTCTAGTGTCTTTATTTTGTTCAAATAAACACCATGTCAAAGAAAGGAGGAGTGTGATAGTGCACACCTGTAATCCTAGCACTTAGGAGGCTGAGGCAGAAGTTCAAGGCCAGGCTAACCCTAATAGTGAGTAAAAGAACAACTTAAACGACATGGTGAGAACTTGTCTCCAAAAGATAATAATCAAAAGGAAACAGTCACTGCTGTAGAATGAGAGAGGACTGAAAGACATAGCAACCAAGTAAAGTGTACTAGCTTTGGATCTTTTTGAACACACCAACTGGAAGAAACAAAGTACAAGAAATAAAGATGCTTTCTAGAATTATTAAAGAGAAATGAGTACATAGTATTAGATTAAAATAAGGTTATTAAGTTTGTTACATATGCTAATGTGGTATTGTGGGTACATTAAAAATATATTTCATCTGTTAGCAACACACAATGAAGAGTTGCAGTGAAATAATATGACTGGTGTGATTTCCTTTAAAAGCCTCTGGCAAAAACAAAAATGTAGGCAAGGGAGATAAATGAAATAAGCTTGGCAAAAATTTGACAATTATTAAAACTTGGTGACAGGAGCACATGGATTCATTAAACTATTGTTATTTTATATTGTGTATTTCAGAAATGCACAATAATAAAAATGTTAATGAATTATTATTGTGAAAAATTGGGTTCCTCTTACCTCCAGTGAAAGATACTGCTGGCTCTTACTCAAGCTTTTGTTATTCATAAGCTTCCCAATTACTCATAAGTCATTCATTGCTTTTAAATTTTTATGTTGTACTGATCTCTTAAGTTGTTAAATAACTAACACTAATGAGCTAATTAAAGTAAATACCATAATTAATAAGAGCAACCTCTTTTATTCCTGCTTATAGCATATAATTAAGTGAATATTAGATTTGTACATGTACACATTTGAATAGTATATGTGCATACATACAAACATACATTAATGTGTAAATGGTGTATTTTTATGTATCCATATAAATCACCTACCACTCCTTGTTTTCTACCAAAAGCAAAACATAAACCCAGTCTCTAGGGAGCTTTATAAACTAGACCACTGTCCCAAAAAAGTTTCTGATTTTTCAAATGTATACAGTGAAAGAAACTGACTTTTGCTAACACCAACTTCTGAACTCGTGTGTTTTTAAATTTGTTCTGAACAGGTACAGAGCTGAGAGCCAGGATAGTTGGTCTTTGTGTTACCACAACAATCTGAACTTGGTACATAAGTGTCTTTTTATTCAGCAAGGACAAGACTCCCACTCTCTTCCATCATTTCATTTTCACCTCTAAGGATCTCTTTTCCAAGGCCATTTTCTTTTCTATATGTTTCTGAATTATTTTCTATTAAAATGTTTGGTGGTTAATGGCTTTTTTAAACAATATTTGTCACACACTGATTATATGCTACCATTTTAAGGAAGGTTGATTTACAGTTTCCCTCACATGGGTTTACTTGAGAAACAGGTAATCAGTCACCAACAGTGGCCCCAGTAATTGGACACAAGTCTCTGGATCAACTTTTTGGACCAATTTTGAGCTATGATTAATTAGGGTCCACAAAAGGGACAACATAAATATCAATTAAAATTATATTGGTATAAACATGATGCTGGTCCCAGCTCTGCTTCTAATAAGCCATGTGATCACTGACAACCCATTTATTCTCTCCGAATCTCAATTATGTCAGAGGAGACCTCAAACGAGACTCAGATAAAGTTTCTGTGTATACACAGAAAGCCTGCATGCTCAAGTATTGACTGATGATGTCTGTCTGTCTGTCGTCTCTCTCTCTTTCTTAATTCAAGTCTCAGTTAACCTCCATCCTCTACACAAAATCACCCCTGAACCCACATTACCACTTATTCACATCCTTTCTCTTTATTCCCAGATAATTTGCCTGTACCACTGTTAAAATTCCTGTTACCTTGGATCTACATTTGTGCCTTTGGGAAAATTGTGAGTCATTATGTAAGCGTCCCATGCCTTGAAGCCAGAAAATCCATATTTTTCAACCTAAACCATTGACCCAAATTCTCAGGGACAGATTTCCTCATCCGTTATAGTGAGAGCAATGTTGTTCTGAGGATTGAATGGGACTCTCTGTGACCGTAGTGCAGGGTACAGCACATAGTAGGCCCTCCATAAATGCTTTTATACTATTTTACAGTTACTTTACACATCTCCAATTCTTCCTCACAAGTTCCTTAAGAACCAGCGATGTGCCTAATTAATTCTTTGCCTGTAGTACATTCTTAAAAATAGAACAAGAAGGGTGAGACAGGATGGAATAAAGAAAGAACATTGTAAGTAGACAAGAAACATTTAGTAGCATTTCAAATCAAGCATGCTTACTTACCATCAAAATCAGGAAAATGTACGGCACTGCATTGGATGATTGCATTTTCTTTTCAAGGAATCACATGAAATATAAGATTCTAGAAGGACAATGTATTTTAGGAATAATTCAAATGAGTACATTGTGTTTATGAAGAAGGATAAAGGCAGTGTGTCTAGGTCTACTACATTTCTTTTACCATGCTATGCTCAATTAATAATTTGCTATCAGATACAACAAAATTCCAGCTCTGGGATAGGTTGTTCTCACTGTTAAGGATTTGGTACAGTCTTTGTCGGGCACTTTCTGGCCCTGACAAGTAAAGAATGAACCTAAACTTCAGGAACAAGCAGAGTAGCTGCAAGCAGAGATTTGGAAGAGTCAGCAGACCAGAGCTCTGGGTGAACTTTAAAGGATAAGACCCTTAAAACTATCAAATGGTAATGAAATGTTTCTTGCTTAAATTCTCCTCAAACTGCTAACTAATACTGCACACACTGCAGCATTTGCCTGGCTAACTGCGGTTATGCCCACAACAGTAAAGACAAAGTAAATCCTGTTTCAAAGAAAATAATTATGCTTGATTCCTTTCCAGACCCCCAAACTGCAATGTGGATGAGACATTGCCCAAGTGCTCTGAACTACAACATTATCTGAAATGGCAAAAATCACAGTCTCAAATGTGTACAGGTAGATACGGTTTGCTTTCCTTTCTGACCAAAGTTGGATTCAGTGTTCCAAGTCTGGTTCACATCCAAGAACATAATCATTGCCACATAAAACAAACATGGGAAAAGTTTCAGATGGATAGAAATGATGTATAAATTCAGCTAGAAAAAGAGATGGTCCTATCAAAGTGGTCAAAATCACCTTATTGTGGTTTCATAATTAGTAGTTTATTCATATATTTTATTTGATTACAAAAACCAAACTTTTTATTCTGACTAGTAGTACTATAATATTCAATTGTAAATTCCTCCCAAATAAAATTATTTCCTCTGTTATTCACTGATAAAAATGGTCCTTTCCCAGTGAATCTAAGTCTTTGTAACTTAACCTTGTCCATTGCTGTGGGAGTTTATAGTTAAAACCTGTATCTTGACAAACGGATCTGGGTAATGAAGGCACCCTTTAAAAAATTCAATCTTCCAAAGCAATATATGGAAAGGACATTGAAATTCAGGTGCCATTTTTTGAAACTGATGTTTATCACAGTCTAGCTTTGCTCAGTTTATTTATGCACATAGACTTATTATAAAAGAAAATTATAATGAAATACATTTGCATTATAACCTAAGGCAACGGCAGATAGTAGAATTTCTGGGGCATATCCAATTCAATGTAATTTTACCCTTTTTAACAAATTAAATGTCACTTAATTTGTATACCCTTGAAAAACTTTTTTCTACAATAACTTTGTAATTCAGGAAAACATATTCCAGGAAAAGAATTCCTGTATTTCTAAATTTAAAAATGCTAGTACAGAATTGAAATTGTTTCATGCATATTATCAGATCACAACACAGTGAAACTAAAAATGAATGGCAAAATAAACTATAGAAATTAGGCGAACACATGGAAACTGAGCTGTTAAATAACTAATGGGTTACAGAAGAAAGGAAGGAGGAAATAAGACAGTTCCTAGAATGAAAAAGTAATGCCAGTACAACATATCAGAACTTTTGGAACACAATGAAAGCAATCATAAGAGTGAATATTTTTTGCTGTGAATGCCCACATTATGAAAACAGAAGGAGCCCAAACAAATAACTAACAATGCACCTCAAGGTCCTAGAAAAACAAGAATAATCCAAACTCAAAGTTGGTATGAGGAAGGAAATTATAAAGATCAGAGCACAAATCAATGAAATTGAGAGAAAAAAAAAGATTTGTGGACTGCAAGGAAAGAGAACAAAAAGTCAAGAAGCAAGACCTCCCTGCGAATCAGCAGCATGCATGGGCCACTGAGGGGCAGTCAGACCCCAGGCCCTTCTGGAACACAGGCTGAGAAACAAGAGGAGCCAAACCACCACCCCTGCCCAACGTAAGCAACTGGCTGATCTAGAGAAACACAGGCTGCAGTGATAGCTGTTGAGCTGAAGTGTAGTTGATGCTTGTGGTGTTTGGTGTTTCACTGACTTTGCAAGTCTATACACAGTGGTCTAATCATCTATTCAGAGGATCACGGTATGCAGTGTGGCATCTATGAGTAATCTCCTTAAGAAGGTGGCTGCCATTGTTAATTCTCTATCATCTTTGTTTTGAAGTCCTGTATCATTTCCATTGTTTAGTTGGATTGGATATTATTCTGTTTTGTTATATTAGATGGTATGGGCAGCTATCTCAAAGACAGCAAGATATATTATGGTAGCCATTTTGGATTACTAGTCTTGGTTTGAAGTTCTTTATTACATTGGTTGTTTTGTTTTTATTGGTTCTATTCTTCTCTGTTTTATTTGATTTTTACTATGTCTGAAGGTATCTGCAGCTGTTTTGAAGAGGAATTATGGTAACCATTGTTGATTTTGAATTGGTGTGAAGTCCTGTGTCACTTACACTGGTTTGTTTTGATTAGCTTTACTCCGTTTTATTTTTCTTGGTTTTATTCTCTTTAAAGTAAAAATTAATAAATAAAAATAAATACAAAAAAATCAATGAATCGAAGAGCTGCTTCTTTGAAAGATTAAACAAAATTGACAGACCTTTAGTCAATATTCCAGAAACAGGAAAGACTCAAATCAATAAAAATAGAAACAAAAAAGGTGAAATCCCAATAGTCACTGCCAAAATTCAGAAAATCTTCAGAAGTAATGGATCAACTGGTATATAATTTGGTATATAAATTACCAAAATTGAACCAAGAAGATATAAAAACCCTGAATAATCTAACAACAACCAATGAAATAGAATCAGTAATACAAAATCTTACCAAGAAAAGCCCAGGTTCAGATAGGTTTGCCCCTGAATTCTACAAAAAACTCAGGGAAGGCCTAACACCTATATGCTGCAAGTTCTTTAAAGAAATTGGAAGGGAAGGTACACTCCCAAAGTCATTCTTGGAAGCTAATGTTACCCTGATCCTAACACCAAAGAAGGATTCAAACAAAAAGAGGAGTGTAAGCCAGTCTCCTCAATAAAGCAAGATATTGAAATTCTCAACAAGATACTGGCAAGCAGAATGCAATGAATTATCAGAAAGACCATACATTATGACCAAGAAGGCTTCATTCCAGGCATGCAGGGAGGGTTCAATATACAAAAATCAATAAATTTAATCCAATGTCCCTCAAGTTACTACCTTCTTGACATATGAACAACTTAGGTGTTACAGTTTGTGTCTAGATGTCCCTCAAAGCCTCATGTAGTTATAGAAGATAGGCTTTTCAGAGGTTACTGAATCTAAAGTTTGTGATTGATTCATGATCCAAAGCTGAGATTAAGGGTGTGAGTCCCTTACACGCATACAATGTAAGGGACTGAAAAGGCTTGTTAAATTTCCTTGTTGCTTTTGCTGTCTTCTGCAGTCATGAACTGTGGTACCTCTATTATGTACCACTCTGCTTTGGAGCCAGCCAATTATGAACTGAAACTTCTACAAACTGTGAGCTAAATAAATCTTTGCCTCTTTAACTTTAGATGTTGAGTATTTTGTCTCAGCAATGAGAAAAGTAACTAAGACATTGGGTTATGACTGGAATTTTAGTGTTAACTTACCACCAAAGTCTAGAATTATGACCTGAAAGCCAGCTGCTTATGCTTCCAGATGGTCATGGATACAGATTTAACCTTTAGAGAGTTCTGAAAAGCACATTACAGCAGCCTTTCCTGTATGGGGTAATTGAGAACTCCTGGGCCAATGTCTCTCTAAGGACGCCGAGATCTGCCTGTACTCAGGAGACAGACTTTGAAGGCTGTGTAGAGGAGCCTGAGCCTTCAACTGACAACCTGAGATACAACCAGCTCTCAGGAACAAATTGAGTTCATAGGTCAAGGGTCCACTGCATCACTTAAACAGAAGCAAGGATGAAAACCACGTGATTATCTCAATAAACACAGAAAAGGCCATTGACAAAATCCAATATCCATTCATGATAAAAAAACACTGATAAAAGTTACCTATAAAATACCTACTGCCAACATCATATTAAATGAGAAAAACTGAAAGAATTCCTTCTGAAATCTGTAATAAGAGAAGAATATCCACTATCACCACTCCTATTTAACATAGTACTCAAGATATTAACAAGAGCAATTAGGCAATAAAAAGATATAAAAGGGATATGCATAGGAAAGAAAGAAGTCAAATTATCTCTATTTGTAATAACATGATCCTCTATATAAAAGGCCCAAAAAAGTCCACCAAAGAACTCCTAGAATAAGCAAATTAGCAATATATCAGGATATAAAATTAGTAAGCAAAAATCAAAAGATTTCTTGTACATCAATAGAGAACCCACTGAGAAGAAAATTTGGGAACAAAATACTATGCACATTAGCACCAAGAAAAATTAAATACTTAGGAATTAACCTAAGAAAATGAAAGATCTCTATAATAAAAACTAATACTGTTAAAAAGGAGATTGAATAGGACATCAGAAAATGGAAAGATGTTCCCTGTTTCTGGATAAGAAGAATCAATGCAATTAAAATGCCAGACTTCCAAACTTATATACAGATTTAATGCAACCCCAACTACATTAGTCAGAGAACTGGAGAAAAGAATCCAAAAGTTCATACAGAAGCAGAAGAGAATCAGAAGGGCAAAAGCAATCCTCAGTACCAAGAATAAAGCAGAAGGTACCACATTCCTGGATCTGAAGCTATGTTACAAAGCTATGGTGAAAAAACAGAATGGTGCTGGTACAAATATAGACATGTGGATCAATGAAACAGAATAAAAGAAACAACTTCAAGAACATTCAACTAGATGGTGGAACTTAGGCAGCTGAACAAGAAAACAATTCGCCTGCCTTCCTGGAAAGCGTCCCTGGTGCAAGCCAGGAGGAGAAACAGTCAGCGTCTCCCAAGGGCTGAGAATCAAACATCCCACCTACCCCACCCCCATTAGCAACTGGGGGCAGAGGTCTGAGCATCTCTTGAGAGGAGGACTGTATGCCATATAGCAAATATGGGGGATTTCCTTCTATCTTCTGTTTGAAGGCAAATGTTTTCACTGTTTTACTTTGTTACGATTATTTTGTTCTATTCAATATTCTCTTTCAATTGGTTTTATAATGTTCTGTTTTTGGTTTGACTTCATTATACCTGACTAAATGGACAACTATTGTGAAGATAATGAGATATACTACAGTACCTATTACTGTTATCCCGGTAACCTGTTCTGAAGTTCTGTACCAATTGCACTACACTGTCTCGACTGGCTTTGTTCTGTCTTGTGCTGTTGTATTTTTACAACCTTCAAAATAAAACTTAAAAAAAAAAAAAGAACATTCAACTATTTGATCTTTGACAAAGGGACCAAAAATGTGCCCTGGAAGAAAGATGACCTCTTTAATAAGTGATGTTAAGAAAACTGACTATCCATATGCAGATTAAATCTAGGCTCATATTTTTCACCATGTATAAAACTAAAATCAAAGTGGATTAAATATTTAAATGTTAAAACAGAAATAATCTGTGGGAAGATAAAAGAGATAAAACTTTTGGAGTCATAGGTAGAGGCAAAGACTTTCTGAACAAAATCCTAGTTGCAAAAGAAGTAACACTGGACATCAAGTTTAAAAACTTCTGCACAGGTTGGAGATTTAGCTCAGTGGTGTAAGCGCCTGCCTGGCAAGAACAAGGTTGTGAGTTCAATTCCTGGTACAAAAAAAAAAAAAAACCATTCTGCACAGCAAAAGCTGTGAAGAAACAGCTTACAAAATGAGAAAAAGTTTGCCAAGTATTTCTCAGAGGACCAATATCTATAGCATATAAAGAACTAAAAAAAGTTAGATACCCAAAAAGACTCAATAAAATATGAGGGAGTGAAATGAATAGCTACTTCTCAGAAGTGCAAATGCCCAATACATACATGAAGAACTGTTTGACAACACTGGCCAGCAGAAAAATGGAAATTGAAACAGAGAGATTCTGCCTTATGCCCGAAAGAATAGTTATTATCAAGAAATCAAATAATAACAAATGCTGGATGGAAAAGGAAAATGTCTGTTTGTGGTGGAAATGTAAACTAGTACAGCCAATATGGAAATAGTAAAAATAGAAATGTCATTTGACCTAACTATTCACTTCTAGGTAATTTCCCAAGCCAGTTATATTATAGTCACACACGTACACCCATGTTTATAGCTGCACCATTCATAATAGCTAAATCTTGGAAGCAGCCTATATATTCACCAACAGACGAAATGATAAAGAAAATGTGACATTTACATACTACCGTGCCACGAAGAAAGACAGATTTGAGTCATTTGTTCAAATAGATACACCTTGCAACCAAAATGTTAAGTGAAATAAATCAGAAACAAACTTAAACATCACATAGTTTCTCTTATACAATAAACTTAAAATATAAATGAAGAACAAAATAAAAGTTAGATTACAGGAAGTAAGGAGATCTCAAATAGGAAGGGAATGGAGAGATGCAGGGAGAGGGGAGGGAGAGAAGGGACCGTGAGGAAAAGCAAAAATTTGAGTTGTGCTATGTACATGGACCGACTCCCTACAAGGAATATAAACACTATGTACTGCAAACATGTACTAATAAAAACCTAAAAACTAAAAAAAGAAAATATGTTTTTAAAAAGAAAAGAGAAAACCCTTTAACCTCGTAAAAATGCCGCTGCCATTCCTAAGATGTATTTTAAAATTAAATGTCTTTCAACATAGGCTGCAGTCCCAGAAAGCAATGTCCAGGAGACAGCAGCCCCATGAGACTCAGTCCCAGTGAGGCTGGGTAGAGGCTGGCATGGAATAGCACACGGTATTTACTAACTTCCACTGCACTTTACTGCACTTTACTGCACACTACTCAATTCTGAGCAAATCTGGATGATTCAGTGTTCCAGGCTAATCTCAAAGGCTTCAGAAGGACAACTGTGTTTATGCATACTCTGGTGTAGCATCTTTCCCATCATTGGGACAAAATATCCAACACCTACAGTTTAAAGGAGGAGAGGTTTATTTTGGCTCAGGATTTCTGTCCACCGTCAACTTCATTTTAGTTATTGAGTAAACACTGGGTTCAGGGAGTCATATTAAAATCCAGTCTCAGACTATGAATCATGACATTAGATATATTTCTAGGATATAGAACTCTGAACTCCACAGAGATAGCTTGCATGAAAAACAAATTATATTTGTAAAGGAAATTTTGCTATCATATTTCATTTTGTTTTTATCACAAGGAAAATTTTTATTTTTCCAATGTCTATTTATCTATTCAAAATGCAAATTAGTTATGTTGATTTTATGAACAGTACTTTGAAAAATTAACCAAGCTGAGTTTGCAGAAATACTAGCTGCTGCCTTTGTTGCATTTCATGTTTTTAATTGTGCCCTTTATGAGAATGCATAATTAGGCCTTGGTCTAATTTATGATAAACACGATTAATGCAAATATTTAAAGATAATTAATGACAGCTTCAAGAAGAGTAAGATTAATAAAACCTATAAAACAAACTTGAATTTATTGTTTCATTTGTCTAGACTAACTCGAAAATATGAGTCTTCACTAACACACTCGAGAACTGCAAAGGGGGGAAAGGTGAGGGAAAGCTTCTTTTCCAAAAATTATGGAAATAAAAATCCTATGAGAAGTCAGTGGTTACACCTGAATGGACTCAACGTATGTTTAAAAGAGTAATTTTTTTCTGTGCCTTCCTCACAAAATTTAAAAGCTGTAAAATGGAAAGATACATTGTTCTGATACCAATAAGGATGCTTTTTCAATACTTGGACATATATTTAAGTTAATAGACATTTATTTCCCCCTTGTGATCTGTACTGTATTGAATTATTTGAAATTAGGGATGCATTTTATGAAAGTGATTTAACAATGTCAGAATTAATACATCATCTTCAAGATTTCAGATAATAATTAGAAACACTGTCAAAACTAATCCATTCTTTTCCTTGTTATTTTAAACTAACAATCTTTCAGAAAAATCTTGCTAAAAATTCCTACAATGTCTTATAGGTCTATAATCATTTTTAAAATAATAACACATCTTTACAAATTAGAAGGAATGGCTAATATCTTAGGAAAAAAATGTTTTTTCAAGTATATTCCCATGAATATAATGACATACACAATGCACTCATTCTAATCCTGTTCACTAAAAAGTTAATCAGTACTATATCTGCTATGTATACTTTCTGGAAGTAAATTTTTGATTAATTTTATTTTTCCAGCTATTTGTATAGAGTCCACCTCTGTTCAGTCATTGCTCAATGTTTTCATTTGTTTCCTACATTAACTTAATGTATAAATAAATAATACTTTCACTTCAATACATGGTTCATCACACAATTCATATTGTATTTTGAAACAGTATTTCAATGCTCAGACTATCAATACAGATGTGACCAAAAATGTATGGCTTATGTGGCTATAAATTACTATGCTGGTGATTTCCCCATAGCTTGGTAAAGCTAGTTGAATGCAGCCTATTAAAACGGTTCCCCATTCTCACCCCAAATCATCTATACATTAAGTGTTAGTTGCAGGATTATTTTCCAAAAAGGAGCTTCAGAGAAGCCCCAGAACTAGAACCAAAGAGATATGAATACAAAATACTTTATCTCTGAAGAAAAACAAAATATATCTGGTCTGACCCAAATATAGAAATATTCTATTAATTCTATGAGAGTGTATTAAAAATGCAGGTTTTAGAAAAACATCTCTCCCAACTTAGCAATAATGAAAAACTGTATAAACTACAGAATATTCACTACAAAGCAAACATATTGCCTGAAATCTAAGAAAAGTCAGAATCTTCTACCAAAATAGGAAGTGGTCACTGATGAAATTATAGCAGAACATGTGAGAAAGAAATGCTAAGCATTGTAGAAGTGAATAAAATTTCAACTGAACTCAACAATTTCTGAAGGCTTAGTGTTGGACAACGTGAAAGTCCAAAATCTCTAAAACTTAGATTCAAGTTGAGTTTACAGCCACTCACTGCCTTCTTCCCACTGATCACCACTAACCAGTCAAGAGAAAGTATGTGGGCAGGCAGACACCAGAGACATCCTCTCTCACTGGTGTACTCCTGAGAAACAACCACTGCAACAGAAAAATCCAAAACCCTCATGTCTTTCTGCCTTTGTGATAAAACTCTAAACCAATGGAGAGAAACCTCCCAGAGCACAGGTAAAAACCACTGGTCCTAGAAAAACAGTAAAAGAAAAAGATCGGGTACCCTCAGAGAATGGATAGAAACCCACACTGAGCCCAGGCAATTGGTATTCTGGTACTAGAGAGACATCAAACTTTGTCTCCTTCAAAACCCATCAAGGCAGAGCTCTGCTGCCAAAAGGAGCAAAACCAGGATGACTGAGACAACCTGCTGCTGAGACACAGGGCCGATGGCTGACACAGGGGATCACTGAGAGGTTTATTGTACTTCTCAGTTTACAGAGGGTTCAGACCCTAGTCAGATGGCCCCAAAGCAGGGCAGCAAGACAGAGGGCCATGGCAGAGAAGAACAGTCCTTGTCAGGCAGGCAGACTACAGCAAGCAGAGGCACGGAGCTTTCCTTTCTCTTTTATCGCATCCAAGGTACGAGCCTACTGCACGGTGCCACCACGCTCAAGGTAGGCTTTCCCATTACCCACACCCAGAACTGGGCTGAACTAATCAGTGGATTATTATGGTTATCCATATTTACACACCCTACACCACCCAGCTCTCAAAATGCCCACCTACACCAGGCTTCGGGGGAACATCTAGATACAAACCATAACAATCTACATATAGCATTATATCTCGAAATAGGGATAATTATGCTTCCTCCTTCTCTAAGTGTAGGCCTTTTATTAATTCCTCTTCCCTAATTGCACTGGTTAAAATTTCTAATACTATGTTGAATAACAATAATGAGAGTGGGAATCCTTGTCTTGTTTATAATCTTAGAGAAACTGCTTTCAGTTTTTCTGCATGTTGTATGACATTTTCTATGGGTTTATCATATATCGGCTTCATTATTTTGCAGTATGATCCTATTTTTTCAAATTTTATAAAAACAAGATGTTGAATTTTATCAATTTTTTTCCTCAATGTCTATTGAAATGTTCATATGATTTTTATTCTCCATTTTATTTAACCAATGTATTTCATTTATTAATTAGTATATTTTAAACCCTCATTGTATCCCTGAATGAAACCAATTTAATCATTATGTCTGATCTTTTTAATGAGCTGTGGAATTCAGCTGACTAGAATTTTATTGAGGATTTCTCCATCTATATTCACTAAGGATATAAGCCTATCGTGGTGTTTTGCTGATGGTGATATTATTTTATTTGTTGTAACTTTTTGGTGACAGAGTATTGAGGTATCAAATGACAAGTTTGGGAGGGTTCCCTCTCAGTTCTGTGGGTTAGTTTAAGAATCATTGGCATTAGTTCTTCTTTAAGAGCTTGTTAAAATTCAGCAGTGGAGCCATTCAATCCCATACTTCTGTTTGCTGAGAGAATTTTATTAATGATTTAATTTCATTACTTGTCATTGGTGTGTTCAAATTTTTTAAATATCTTCTTTGTCCAATACTGGTAGGTAATATGTGTCCAGAAATTTGTCTGTTTTATCTAGATTTTTCAATATGTTAGCATGTAGCTTTTCAACATTATCTCTAATGGTACTTTTGTATTTCTCTGTTATTGGTTGTAATTCCTCCTTTTTCATCTCTAATTTTATTTGAGTCTTCTCTCTTTTTTAGTATAGTTTGTCCATTTTAATTATTTTTTCAAGGAACACTTTGTTTCATGATACTTTGTGTTTTTAGACTCATTTGTATCTGTTCCAATCTTTATTATTTATTTTCTTCTATCAATTTTGGTTTTGTTTTGGGGCTTTTGTAAGTCCTTGGGAGGCATGATGGTGTTGTTTGCTTGAAGTCTTTTTTTGTAGACATTTGTTGCCATATACTTCCATTTTAATTGTATTTTTGCTGCATCTCACAGATTTTGGTATATTGCATTTCCATTTTCATTTATTTCAAGAATTTTTAGATGTTTTCTTTCTTTTTTTTTTTTTTTTTTTTTGAGACAGGGTTTTACTATGCATTTCAGGCTGGCCTTGAACTCAATTTGTAGCCTAGGCTGGACTTGAATTCACAGCAATCTCCTTGTCTCAGCCTCCCAAGTGCTAGGATTGCAGGTGTGCACCACCATACCCAGCAAATTTTTTCTTCTGACTTTCTCAGTGACTTACTATATATCCAAAAGGTAATGTTCAGCCTCCATTTACTTATATAATGTCTAAAGTTTCTCTTCTTATTGACTCTTAGTTTCATTCCATTGTGATCAGAAAAAAAAAAAACATGAATATGACTCCAAATCTAAAATTTGTTAAAACTTGTATGGTAACCTAAGATATAATCTAGTCTAGAGAGAGTGGCATGTGCTGAGGAACACGATGTGCATTCTGCAGCTGTTGGAGGAAATATTATTACATGTCTGACTGATCTTTACTACAGTTTATCTGATCTTTCTTTCTTTGTGGGTATTTTGTCTAAATGATCTACCCATGGGTTTGAGTGGAGCACTGAAATCTACTATTATTGTACTGGAGCTTATCAAAGTCAAAAGGTTGTTTTGTTTTGTTTAGAAAACTGGGTGATTTGACATCATGGAATATAAATTTACAGTTGTTTTATATTCTTGATTTGATTCTTTCATTGTTATATAATAACCTTATTTGTCTTCTCTTATAATTTTTGTCTTAAAGTTGATTTTGTCACATATAAATAGACCTCTCCCTGCTCATTTTAGTATTTTCTTTGCTTGGAATACCATTTTCCTTGCTTTAATGTTTGATCTGTGTTTTTTTGTGTGTTTACTCACAGAGTGCATTTCTTATAGGCAGAATATTATTGGGTTATTGGGTCTTGGTTATCTGTTTCATTTTGTTTTACACATCCACCCATTATCTTTTAAGTGGTAAACTTAGAATATTTATATTCGCCCTTGTTATTAAGAGGTACACACTTATACCTATTATTTTGTTGAATTTCTTTTAGTTTTTAGAATATTCTTTATTCATTTGTTCATCTCTTGATAATCATGTAATGTTGTACTGACCCTGTAGTATTCTTTTCTGTTTGTCTTTCCATATTTACTCTTCCAGTGAAATTTAAATTTTTGCATGCTGTGGAGAAGGTAGTTGTATTCTTTCACTTCTAGATGCTGGATTCCCTTAAGCAATTTTTGTAAGGCTGGTTTGCTGGACATGAATAGTCTATTATTGCTTATTTTGGGAGTTGCTTATGTGTCCTCTAAAGGGTAGCTTTGCCAAGTATAGTAATCTTGATTGGCAATTATTTTCTTTTAGGATCTGGACTATGTCGTTCCATATCCTATTGGCCTAGAGTTTCTGTTGAGAAATTTTCTGTTAGTCTGATGTAGGTTTCTTTACCACTTCTATCACATGATGTTCTCAGCAAATAACAAGCAGCGCTTCTGCCTTGCTTAACAGTACCCAGCTGGCCACTATGGCAAGGGCAGCCACAGAACCACAGAATTGCCCTGTTAATGAGAAACCCCCGTGCATGACCTAGGGATAAGGGTGGAAGAAACCTCGTGGGTACCTTCAATCCTGGGCCTGTCCTGGATCTGTCTGTGACTGGCCATGCCCCTGGTTTTGGCACAGACTCCCACTGCCCTGGGTTTTGAGGACAGCACAATCCCTTCCCTCCCTGTACCAGCACCTTTTCTACAGTGCAGTGCCATCAGCGTGCTTGAGTCAGGCACTCTACTGACCCAAGTTTGGTTTGCAAAGCAGCTACCAGCTAAACTGGTGCAGTACAGTGTGCCTGGCAATCCGAATTCAGACAGTCGGTCCTATCTCAGCCTGGCTCCTGGCTTCAGCACCTTGGTGAGGCCTTTCTGGGAGATGCTATACAATCTTTTTCAAAAGCAAGTCTGTTCTATATATTTTATTGACTGCTCCAGATAGGCTACAAGCCGGGAAGGATTCTGAAATTTTCCAATAACTAGAATTGCCAGTATATACATTGGTAAGAGTTTTCTGGAGATCTTTTTCACTCTTGTCCTTCCAGGGATGACCCTTCTGCCCCGAGTTTTGAAGTAGATGGTAGAATATTTTGTTTCTCTTACTGTACTGTTGTCCTAAGTCTCTGAATCTTTTCAGGTTTCACCCATTGATTTTCAGAGTTTTTCCATGATCACTTTCTTCAAACTGCAGGTGTTGTTTGGGTTCTTGTTTGTGGAGCAGCAGGAGACTATTAGGTACCCCTATTTGGCATCTGTCTTATAGAATACTTCAAAATTATGTAAATCAAAAAAGCTATAAGATACTATTAAAGATGAAAATCAGAATTGGTATAATGTTAACTGTCAAAGCAGGATTCAAATTAATATGGACATTGACAGGGGCCAGGGATTTAGCTGAGTGGCATATGTGCTCAGCACCCTACACACCTGCCTGGCAAGCAGAAGGTCATGGGTTTGATCCCTGGTCCCAAAATAAATAAATAAATAAATAAATAAAAATGGGCATTGACAATTATATCCAATAAGCAAGTGAAATATTATTAGAAAAGAGATTGAAAGCACACACCAAAATGTTAACTGAGCTGTGAAATTATGGAAGATTATTTTCTTCTTTACGTGTTGGTATATTACAAAGATTCTGTAATAGAAATGTATTTCTTTGTGATAAAAATGAGCAAAAATTATTTCTAACTGTTAAAAACAGTCATAAAGATGGATAGATTTTCATTGCCATTCATAGTTCTTTATCTAAAAGTTTTATGCATCTGTCAGTTACAGTGTTCTAAAATGAGCCAAATACATGTTATAGCCAACCTTAAAATGTTGTTTTTGGGCTGGGCGTGGTGGCACACTCCTGTAATCCCAGCACTCGGGAGGCTGAGGCTGGAGGATTGTTGCAAGTTCGAGACCAGCCTGGGCTACAAAATGTGCTCAAGGCCAGCCTGAACTGCATAGCGAGACCCTGTCTCAAAAAGACCAAAAAAAAAAAAAAATGTTTTCATAAATCAGACTAATTTGATTTGAATCTTTTTTTCTTGTCTAATTTTGAAAGCGTTTTTCTGCCTAATGTTTCTACTTTCCAACACAAAGTGCTCATAGTTCAGGCTGCTGTAGAAACACATATATTAGAAAATTCATATATTAGCTATAGAGTATTAGGTAGAAGCAAAGAGTATATTTTATGTTCATCTGGTCTAAGGTCCTCTTGCTGAAGGACTTTGGTCATTGAATAGTGTTGACAGAGGAGGTCATTCAACCATATCACCAGCATGTTACTGAACTCATGAAAAGGTAAGACATCCAGTGTCAGCACATCACAGTCAGCCATCTCAGTTACTGCCAACTTACTGGTCACCACAAATGGACCCAGCAAATACTTTCCTGACTTTTGTATTCAGATTTCTCTATGCTTCTTAGACTAACTGCAAATTTCAAAGTATTTTGCCTTGTAAAACAGGAGGCCTGGCGTTCCAATGCTCAATTTGCAAATGACTGACATACATCCTACGACATTCCTTTCTTGGGTTCCTGATGTGAACTCAGGTTGTTAAACCAGGTAATTACAAGTCAGGGGAGAAAGCTGGCAAGCAACTGAAAGAAGAGAAAGTCATTTCAGTGATTTTCTGTAGGAAGCCAATGTACAACCTTCATGTAAAGGAAAATATCGCAAGATCAGGTTGAGAACTGTTTTGATTCTTTCAAGCAATTCCAGATCTCCAAGACAAACTTGTGCCATCAAAATCTAGTATTAATACAAGATTCAAGAGAAAACACCACATCATACCACTGTATACTGTATCTGCATTGCTTTGTTGGCCCTCTCTGATTTACTTTATCCTGGTAAAGTCCTTGTCATTCTCCTTATCCCTGGTTTTTAACACTGATATTCTTGGCATCTTGGTGGTCATTTCCATAACCAGCCTAGTTAAGAACTGGAAATAATTTAGGTTTTCAAAAATCAATAAGTAATTCTGTTTATCAATTTTATTTTCTTCTGTACCATAGTCTTACCTTTATTCTTTCCTTTCCAGCCCTATAAAAGTTTCCTCTTTCCATACTGAACTCAAAATCTTCTTTTCATGCATTCCGGACTCTTGCTCCTCAAAGTTTATTGACCAACCAGCAGCATCAGTGTTACCAGAGAGCATGTTATAAAGGCAGGGTCTCGGGCCCAAAGCAGACCTGCGGAATTAGAACACACATGTTAATAATGTGATTTGTAGGTGTGCTGCCCTAAAAAAGCACTGAGCACAGTCCCTGGTGGTGGGCATCACTTACTCCTTCTAGTCTTCCTCTGTTCCACTTCCGCATTTTCTAATAGCAGGAAACTAATCTGGAGAGTCCCTCCCACGCTATGCTTTGCTACCTGCCTCAGAAGAGGCACTCTTGCCCGTTACTGAAAGATTAGTGGGTCCTTGCCCTTTATTTAGGCTGGGATCCAGATTTCATTATCACTTCAAAGTCTATCTCTAGATCACCTTTTCTTTAAATGAAGCGTCTCACTGACATTATTCTTCTTTTATCTGACCTCAACACTGACTCCTTCCACAGGATACACTGGCACCTAATTTTATCCAACCTGCCATAGTGTGAACTGTTGTCTTCATTTTGTGTCTGTTCCTACAAAAACACTTTAGAGACTGTATTATCTAGCTTCTATTCAGGGTTACTCTCAAATCCAGTGCTTAAATAAAATACTGTTGGATTGTAGACTAGTCCTCTGATGAGCTAATAGCTAAATGAAATGTTGCTGGGGTGAATCCTGGGGGAAGAGGTGGGTCACTAGGAGAGTGGCCTGGAAGCATGTATTTCCCCTCCTAGGTTTGGATCCCTCCCTTTGATTCCCTCTGCTGCGCTATGAGCGGGGTCTTCTCTGCCATGTTGCACTTTGTCACCCTGCCTTGCATCCAGCTGACTATGGACTGAAACCTCTACAAACTGCGAGTCAAATAAACTTCTCCTCCCTTTAATTATGGGTGTCAAGAATTGTGTTCAAGAAATGGGAAAGTAAGACAGATTGATTTGAAATAACGTTTTCATAAATAAAACAGTAATCATTGTAAGTTCTAGAACAATGAATATATTTCTAGATCATTACAGTTTTTCTATTAGCAGAAATTAGTATCTCTATGCTGTTCTTATAACTGGACATTTAAGAAGCATAGGCATATAAAGACACAGTTACATAGTAGTATTTAAATTATCCATGCTAAATAAAGGAACTATCTGATTTTATTTTAATTCAATAAATACTTAATAAGTTTACCACAAATAAGGTAAATTTCTGGGAATTTGGTGTTTAATAGGAAATAAAATAGAACACAATGCCAGCTCTTGTGGGTCTTAGATACTTTCCTTCTATATTTTAAAGTAGATCTTACTGTACATTTAATGGGAATATAGTGCTAGAATAAAATGGTACTCACATTCAATTGTTAGCATCACTGGAGACCTATTACCATTGAATAGTTTTCTTAGAATGTAAAATTTGAGTATAAAATAGAAGGCATTATAAATTATTTATATATCATCTCGCCTTCATGCCTAATACTATTTTTATATGAATGAAAAAAATCATCTTCAATTTTTAGGTGGTACAAAATGAAGTAAAATTCCTTCAGCAGGAAGCATGTAAGCCAATTTTATCTCTCAAAACATTTTTTGTTTTGCCTTGTTCAGTTTGAATTCCTTCAGTGTGTATGTTGGTGCATGTGTACATATATAAATACACAGCTACTCCCCAATACTCTAAGTGTGAGCCCATGTACTGCTTTGTTGTAGACTTTTTAAATAGTCTATATAAAGTGACAAGTCTTACATGTATAAATCAAAATATTTTTAGATAAATACATTTAACTATCTAATTAAAATATGGAGCATTACTAGTGCCCCATAGCAGTTTTTATGCTCCCTCACAGAGCTTCTTGCATCCAAAATTAACCACTAATCCAACTGCTAACTTCTATCTCACAAGATCAATCTACCATTTTGTGAATTAGAAATGTAAAATACAGTATATATTCTTTTGCAGCTGTGTTCTCTTGCTCAAAATTACATCTGTGAGAAGTGTCTATATTAACATATTTGACAGTAGTTTATTGTCACTGCATAATATTTTCTTTAATAAATATTATGTACATATAGAATTATGTGTATATATACAATATAATATATATTACTAACCATGATCATTGGGGCATTTCTAACTTAGGTTTATATAAAATAATGCAACAGTATGTAAACTTATAAACGCATTTTGTTCAGCATTTTTACTCATTTCAATCAGTTACATTTCCAGATCTGGAATTAATTGAATTGTAGGACAATTCATGTGCTAATGTAAATAGTGCTAAGTAAGTTTTGAAAGTGATTCAAAACTTTCAAAACTTACTTAGCACTAAGAACCAAGCGATTCTGTCAATACATTCTCCAACTGGCATCATTTGTTACAGTTAATGCACATCCGTGCTATTCTCAGGTATTTCTCTTACTTTAGCCATTCTTGTAGATATGTAATAATAGTGCTTTTTAGATTTACTTTGTATTTAAGTTTTGAGCAACTTGCTATATACTTACTGCATATTTTGATATCTTTCCTGGAGATGCTTTAGCCTTGCACATTGAATTGCTTTAAGTTTTGTTTTTTTCAAGTTGCAGAGATTTTTCTAAATATTTTCCTTACCTGTGTATAGTAAGCTTTCACAAGGGCATGCCATTTGATTAAATAAGTCAAAATTCTGCTGGCTGTTAACAGCAAATACATACTTTGTGCTGATTTTATTTTTTGGTTCCAGGTTAGGTACAGCCTCACTGGACTCTGCTGGAAAGCACTAGACTAATTCTTCTGGTCTCAGTGTGGGTTCATGAGATTTCTTCTTCTAAGTGACTAGCTATAGATGGAGGCATTGTCTGAAATATCCCGACTCACAATTAAAAGTCAGAAAAGACAGGTGTAGCAGAAACCAGTTATGCCTCTAAAGGCACCTATATTCACTCATGAAATATATTGCATCTGTTTACAAGCTACTGCTCAAAACAAGTTGCAAGATCACTCCTACAGCTAAGGGAATAGAATAGTACATTCTCCATGGGGGAAAGGACAGAAAAACAGTAAATAAAGACTATAATCTACCACAGTTGGGTATTCACACTACAAACACCTTCTCCAAACTCTTTCAGTAATCCCTGACAAAAGAACGGAAACTCTTACTAATAATGAAGTACAATTTAACAACTTTTTCCATAAAGATTTGTCTTTTTTTACCCAATTTAATCTTTCCAGGGCTTGAAGGATAGAGTTCTCTAGTTAGAGTCTTGTCTGTGATGTGATTTGATCCTCAACCCTGAAAATAATAACCTTTTCCTTAGAATGTAAGATTTGAATACAGAATAGAAGACATTATAAATTATTGTACATTATCTTGCTTTCATGGCCTACTATCATTTTTACATCAATGAAAAATTCATATTAAATTGTCTGGATCTAATAGTCTTCAGAGAGTAGCAACCTTTTGCTGCAAAATAAGTATTTCGAATCTGTAAGCCCTGCAGTATTTATCACAACCATTCCACTCTCTCACTGTACTACAAAAGCAGAGGACATTATGTAAATGAATAGGTGTGGCTATATTCCAATAAAACTCTATTTACAAAAGTAAGTGGTCTACAAATTATATTTTTTGGACCCACTGTTCTTCTTTAGAAGCTTTATTGCTCATTCTTTCACAATTCCATCCAAAAATCTGTCTGAAATTTATTTTTTGTGTTTGGTATTGTGTAAAAGAACCATAATTTTAGGGCTGGAGATTTAGCTCAGCAGCATAAGCGCCTGCCTGGCAAGTGCGAGGTCACGAGTTCAATCCCTGGTACCAAAAAAAAAAAAAAACATAATTTTTCATATACATGTATGTATGTATAGCATATTTGTTCATAAAAACTGATCAAGTGTCACACTAGAAAAGATCTTCTTTCCCTACTGCATTACAGTGGTAATTTTGTCACAAATCTAGGAATTTTGATCTTCTGTTTCAAATTTTTATTTACTGTCTTTGGCTCTTCTCATTTTAAATTTTAACAACAATCTTTTTATTTTCTCACACCCATGCTCACACACACACATACAAACCTGCTAAAATTTTTATTGAGATTCACTTTTGTTTTTTGCTGTACTGAGCTAGACAAGTGCTCCACCACTGAGTTGCTCCTCTTGTCCTTTGTAATGTTTAGCTTAGTCTCACAAAGTTGCCCAGGCTGGCCCTGAGTTTTCAGTTCTCTTACCCCATCCCCCCACATAGCTGAGATTACAGCCACTGTGCTCAATAGTGATTGCACTTTTTAATATATAAACTTGTGCATACATACAAATACAAACACACAAAGATGCATTCTGGATGGGATTGACATCTTTTCTGTTAAGCTTTCCAAATCCATAAACATTATAATTTTCATTTATTTCATTTTAAAAATGTTCTTCCAGAAGTAATTTATAATCTTCTCTGTGAAAGACATGCATATTATTATTATAAATAAACAGGGACATTTTATCATTGCATACTGATCAATTTCACTAGAAGATATGATAACTTCATGTTTGTATGCACCAAAGAATATAGCCTTCAAAATACACAAAGCAAAAAGTGACAGAGAAAGACAGAGAGAAGATACACAACCATAGTTGGGGACTTTAACTGACTTTTCTGTAAAAGTGAAGACAGAGAAGGAAGTTGAGAAGAATTAAACAAAATTATCAAACATGCATACACACACATATGAACACAGGTACATGCACAAACACACTAAGCGTATGTACTTAATCATAATGCAAGTTTCAACAAATTTCAAAACATTGGAACACTGTTTTCTAGCCAGAATACAATAAATCTAGAAACCAGTAATGTAAATATAGCTACATCTAATTTCTCTAATATTAGAACTACACCCAACTTTGTAACTATTAATATGCCATATTTCTTCATCCTTTTAACATTCCCAAATTCTTGTTTAAAAAATGTCTTTGGAGTAGGCTGTATTTGTTATTTGCTTAATCCTGTCTAACTATCTTATTTTTTTTAACTTAAGTACCCTAATCAAGAATGTGAAGCCCAGTTCCTCGTAAAAATGTAATTACAGATATTTTGGTGTTTTAATACACCACCTTAATATTTTTTACATTTACCTCTTGCTTGCTTGTTTATTTTCCTTCTTTTTATTTTTTGTTTCCTCTCTTTTTTTCAGATAATTCAAATATATTTTTATTGTTCTAAAATAACATTGTAAACTCTACTTATCCTCACCATTTTTTCTGCTATTGTGATTATATATTATAAATCTGCTTAAATTTTTTTAAGAGTCACCCAAGATTGCCAATATCTCCAAAAGTCAAATGGTTAGCATTTCTGGTTTGGCTTTTCTGGTGATCTTCCTTTCTTCTTGAGTTCTCACTCATCAATTTGTTTCTTTCCATAGACCAAGGAAGTCCCCTTCAGTACGTCTTTTAGTGTGGGCTTTTCTCACAATGAAATCTTTCCTCTCAGCTTGCTTAAAAATATTTCTGCTTTGCTTTAATTTTCAAATAATATTTTCTCTGGCTCTGGAATATTGGCTCTGGAATTTAAGATTAGTAACTTTTTTCAGCACTTTGAAGATACCTTTTCCTCCAATTTTCTTGATTTTTCATTAGAAAGTTAGGTATCATTCCCTCGAATATTATCAGTGTTTTTTTTTTTGAGGGAGTTACTTCTTGTATTTTTAATCTCTGATTTTTAGTACTTTATTATAGTATATCTAAGTATGACTTTCTTCGTATTACTCGGTTTAGAATTTGTAGAGTTTCTTGAATCTGTAGCTCAATGTCTTACAGCCCTTTGGGACATTTTGACCTAATACATCTTCAAATATTTTGCCCCATTTTAAAAACCTTACCTCATTATGGCACTATAGTTACACATACACAGACTTTCTTCACCAAACCCCATATGTCTTTCTCTTCCATTTTTCCATACTTGTTGCATTTCGTGTTTCAACATGAATATTTTGTTTTGATTTTTCTTTTTTCTTCCTCAAATCTGCTAATAAATACATCAAGTTTCTAATTTCAACTATTATATTTTTCAGCTCAAATTTTTCTCTCAATTTTTTTTAAAAGTTCAGTTTTGTGGTGAATTTCCCATGTTTTCACTTATTTTCTTGAACGTGTTCTCCATAGCTATTTTAATGCAATCTGCTATTTCCAATATCATCATGTCCCATTGGTTCTGTTCCCTTGTATGTTTTTATATTTGAATTTCAGTCGTGTCTTGCTGTTTCTGGGATGACTGACAATTTTAATTGTGTGTTAAACACTGTGTAAAGCATGTACAGGCTGTGGGTGTTGCTGTCTTCTGTGAGGAATTAACTTTCCTCCCTCAGGTAGGAGGCACTGGACCCACTTGACTCTGTGTTGATGTTTGTCCTCAGTCCTGGAGCACAGTCCTTCCATCGGCATCCGCTGAAGTCCTGTGGGTTTCATAGTTCCTCCTCCCTGGCCCACACAAAATTCCAGATTGTGTCTCTCCAAAATTTTGCTTGACTATTTATTTGACTCTTGATAAAGAATTAGTATTGGACTTTGCTCAAGCACAGTTTGAGTGGCAATCATCTCTAAATTTTACGCAAAGCATTGTAGTAATTTCTTTGCCATTCTCTCTTCTTCAAGATATGGTCCCTTCACTCCTAGCTCTCTCTGTAACTCTAAATCCCTGTCTTTGTATCCCTAATCCACTGACACCACTCAAACTCAATGCTTTGGGTTCAGCCTTCATGCTTGGAGTTATCAGACTCTGTAGCCCTAAAATGTTAACTCTATAACTTAAAGAACTTAATAAAAACAGAAACATCTAGCTCACCTGCATATATTCCCTTTTATTCTGGATGCTTCACTCTAATACCATCAAATGGTGTGTGTGTGTGTGTGTGTGTGTGTGTGGTGCTATTTTAATTTACTCTTTATGAGATATGGGATAACTAGTCTATCATAGACAGAAGCAAAATCCCTTTTGGAAGAGAAATGTGCTCCCTTATATCTTACATCTGTCTAAATGTATGTATTTGTGCGTTGCTCTTGTAAAATACAGGCTCAGAGTGTTGGTCCTTGGTCCTTGTGAGCAATTCAGTGAGAGAGTACTCAGATCAGCATAATATACCTTTTCATGAAAAGATGTCAAACTCTCTGACCTTCAGCCCTTCAATATTCTTCAATATAACTTTCCACCCTTATCAAAAGCCATACCTTAAAACCTGCACTTTGATAGATTTTAGTCATCTATGCTGGTTTTATTCATTTGTTTTTATTAACTCAAATACTTGGAATCTACTCCAAAAGGGAGATTAAAGCAACAATGGTGACAATATTGTAGACTGAAACTCGAGAGAAAAAATAAAGCAGAACTAATGGCACTAATTGCTTATGCATAACACTGAAATGTCTGCGTTTTACGTCACCTATCTGTCTCGCTCCTTCTAGAAGTATTCAAGGCTTATCTTTGCCCCTTGACTGGTGTGACCCAGTTCTTGTCACTCTCCTGTTTTCCATGCTCTGTCATGGCAGGCTTTTTCTGTCCCTTGTCCATTTAATGTGTGTGAGGGCTGAAGCAGAAGCTAAGTCGTTCTGGCACAGGAAAGAAGTGTGGATGCATTGCGTAACTGAGGACACAGAGCTTTACTAGAGTATTCTGTTTGTCACTCTGATGTGAACAATGGCCATGATGTTATTAAACAGATTTTCCTGACTTTTCCTCTCATTAGTATTCTAGCATTCCGTCCCATGGCATTGCCCAGGTTTCTTTGCAGTGTAACCTCTTAATTAGAAGACAAGCTTCTGGAGAAGGTTACACCACTGGAGACCATGGGATAGTTCAATTGTTCAAAGCCATGTGGTTATTTGTTTATTTATTTGTTCCTGGGTTTACAATTGAGCTGTGTTAACTCATGGAAACTGCTCTGGGACAGATTTAAATCGTAACAGACAGTTTCCATTTTTGCTCTGAGAAGCCTTATTTTAAATGGGTTATTAGTGGCTTCCTCCAACATGCTTGGAATGTGGTTTACTTAGACATAAGGTAATGTAATTTCAACAAGTCCTAGTACCTTTGTCAAAATAGGCAAAGAAAACAAACACCTAGTGTGTTTGCTGCATTATGGTAGGCAGGCGAAGAGCACTGCTATCTGTATTTCTGATTTTGTTTTAAAAATATACTTTTCATATGAGACCTGTCAAAAAAATCATTGGTCACTCAGCAGGTCACCCAATTCCCTTATGTCATTATTTCAATATGTAAAATAATTTCAATTCATGTTTGGATTTGGTTTTAGGTTTAACCCCTGGGTACATTTATAAGTGGTATTCAAGGACTTAGCATTCATTTGTTAAACATTTATTGAGTAAATGCTATATGCCAGATACTGTCTAGGCATTAAAGAGAAAATGGGTTGAGCACAATGAATTCTTCTTTTAAAAAAATACTTAATATCCTTTTACCTTCTATTCATGTTTGTATTTAAAGTCCCAGGATCAAGATAACTATGTAAGATGATGAACATTTTGACACACAAATCAGTTCACTGTATCAAAGCAGTGTTGTGCACTTCAAATAGATTCAGTCTTCTTTTTTGACAACACTGGGGGTTGAACTCAGGACTCATATATGCTAGGTAAACACTCTACCACTGAGCCACATCTATAGCCCTCTTTTTAGTTTTCACTTTGATACACCATCTTGAATAAATAAATAGTACTGATAAAAAGAGTAAACAAAGACATTTCCTTTCCTTCAAGAATATATTAAACCTATAGTGTCTCCAACTCTAGAAAATGGACTTTAAGGAAATTAGCCTTCCATGGGTAATTCCAGACTTGAAATGTTATGTAATTGAAATGGATGTCAGTGAACCTCTGCAGTAGACAAACTTCCAAGGGCGGAGCTGTGAGGACCTCTGATAGAAGACTTCTCTATCTCTGACCATACCACCCTGAACATACCTGACCTGGTGTAAGCCCTCCCTTCGCACAACACGGAGTGTGAAAAATAATCCGGCAAGAAAATCAGTATTAATTCAAGAGGTATGATCCATAGTCATGAGAATACCACTGTTTTCCTTAGACTTTGCATTTCTTTGCTTTACAGCTGATTTATAAATACAGGTTCCTTTCAGTAGAAAAAAAGAGAAAGTGATCCTCCTTCTTAACTAGTGGACCCATGTCTCGCAACTCTTAGTGGCAGTTTCAAATGCCAGGTGACTTCTGATTTTTGTGGCTTTCTAGGCTCCTCACAGGCAGTAACACCTGACAGCCACTTGTCACTTGACTACTTCAGGGCAATTCCTTCAGTGAAAGCTTCCTGTACTCCAGTCTAAGACTTATGTCAGAATAATAGGAATTGTGGGTGGAAAGCATGAAACCACTAAATTTAATTTATGCACCATTTTCTTTAAAGGTGTAAAATTATCATGGGTTCCTTTGAAACTAAAAAGTTAATAATACAAGATGAAAATGTGTTTACATTTACTTAGTGAGTAGAGAAAAGTCCTGGAAACCAAATATTTGGACAATGGCACTAATCAGAGTGAGGTTCATAGATGTGTGATTTGTGTGATCCTGAAATCCAGCACAAGGGCCAACCCTTGGCTATTTTGTTTCGCCATCTTGAAATTCTTAATAAATGTGAGCTCTTCATTTGCATTTTGCACCGGGTCCCCAGTAATGTGGCTAGCCCTGGTAGTAAATCTCCTGGTGCCTATAAACAGAGTGATGATATGTCCTTGTTTGTGCAGCACTGTCATGGTACACTGCTGTCTCTGGAGCTTACTCCTTAGCGTTCTTTCTCCACTCCTGGAAATTTAATTCATGAAATACATTGTCACCCACCAAACTGAGTCACCGAATAAAAACAGGAAAACATCTGTGAACAGAACCTGGGGTATATATGGCTACCAAAAATAGTTGGTTGATACTTGAGTTTTTACAATTCATCTGTGCCATATGGAGAAAACATATGATGTGCCAGGATTATACCTGTAGAAAATGAAATTTCCAAATTCATTTCACTCAAACATTTTATTATTTAAATGATAGAATCACTGGATAAATATAAAATATGTGTCAATGCATATACACAAGAGTCTTTTGAAAACACACCCAAAGTAAAACACTGAATTGTGTTGCATTGGTGGTTTGTAATTGAGTAAAACATTGTAAATATGTGCCTTTGTTGGAAGTTTACTTTAGTATCAAGACATAGGCCTATTTTTGTGCTAAATTGTGTATAAGAGAAAGGTTTCTCAGTCTAGAAAGCAGCAGAATATTGGGAAAAGGGAAAAGAGATTGGAACTTATGCATCACAAACCAAAGGACAATATAGCAAATTATAACTTAACACTAAATGTGCTTTTGTTTTCTGTCTCTTGTCCCCTTCATTTCATCCTAGTATATTACGAGACCAACTCAAAGTCAAAATTTCCAATGATCAATTCTTATCTATGTTTTCCTAACTCCATTATATTACCTTCACTGACAATAAAGTATTCAATGATTAGAGTGATGAATCATTGAGAATTTTGTACCAAAATCATGTTTTGGGGAGCTTATTTGTTTTATTCAGATTATTCTTTTCAATTGAGCATATTTCATAGTTCACAATACAAAGCATTGCCTTCTCAAATTGCTATAAAATATACACGGTATAAAGTTAAAAGAGTTTTCTCCTGATTTAAGAAAGATAAGGTTTGGGAACAGTGTTTGCTTTTAATTTTCTTCAGTGTAATTTTTTTGTCCAAAAACTCTCCAGTATATGTATGCAATATTTCAAGAAAACTTCTGGATGAATAACAAACAATAAAAGTAATATTCAGAAGGATTTGCTTCTAACTATAAGAATCATTCAAATAGTTTTAGAAATATCAGGAGGAGTAAGTAACTTGATTTAATTTTTTGCTACAAAACCAGAATGTTACAGAGCAATTTCTCCAACTAAAGTCATTTCTAGGTTAATGAAACTGAGTGATTATTGTCTGTACTCACAAATGTTTCACATTCTCTGCACCACCTTTGAGAATTCTATCAAAAATGTACTGGTGCAATGCAATAGATTATCAGCAGAGACCGGCCCCTTTCTTGGGATATTTCTCACCTCCCTCTGTACTCTTCCAGCTCCCTAAAATTTCACTTGAAAATCTCAGACTCAAACGTGAAGGAAACCAAGGAATAAAGTCTGACTTAAACGTATTTCCAATAGACGAGAGCTGTGAACTGTGTCCGAGGGTCCTTGTTCTAGCAGAGCTCGTGTGAACTTCAGTGGGAATTCTGCCAAGAGCAAAATAGTGAAGTGGAACTCAGTGGTGTCAAATCGGATTAATTCTGTCCGCCTTTACCTAGCTGAGTGTTACTCAGGGTGGTATTTTTATTGTGCTTAACCGCTTGTGGTTCGATATGTTTCTATCTTTATGGACAGCTAGATATGCAAAATATGGTGCAATTGCCTTTTATGGAGGCAATAAATTTAATTTACAACATATGCATAATGTACAAGTTTGTAGAAAAAATATTGATCAAACTATTTCCCTTTACCACACTCAATACACAGAGAGAATGCAACATTTCTTAGCACTAATGTATGTTGTTTCACTCAAACAAAATGAAGGAAAAAAGACTGAGTTTTTAATCAATTTGAGACTATAATGTTAAGTGAAATAAATCAGGCATACAAGCTTAATAGCGCAACATTTCTCATATTAGAGAAATAATTAGAGCAAAACAAAAGGTAGAGATATGAGGTAGAGAGATAAGTCTCTCTACCTCATATGGGACCAGGAGATGGATGAGGAGGAGGGGGATAAAAAAGGAACTAAGATGTCATGTACGTTTACCAGCTCCAGACAAGGAATGTACTGCAAACATTTACTGATTAAAAAAAAGAAAATTTTCTTAAAAAGTAGCACGTAAAGTATCTTCGGTAATTTATGACAATATCTTCACCATGAGTGGATGCCCAGAATGTGCCCTTGAGGTCCCGGAGCAATAACCAGTCAACTCCGTGAAGAGAAGGGAATGGTTGGCCGCTTGTTCTTGCTGAATAATCTAGTTCATCCCATCAGTCTTCTCATTCCAGAGTGCCATGTTGGTTTCTCAGAAAAAGGGAGTTTGCCCCTGAGTGGTTTGCGGGGTCTTACTCTGCAGCAAAATACCTGTCAGGGAGCAAATGAGAGGGGAGATATGAATTGTGTTTAGATTGCAACAGGAAGCTTGGGTGAGCCCAAGGTGCTCTGCTCCTGGGATGGCCCTTTACAGATACTCAGACTGAGGGAAGAGGCCCAGGAATTTGAGACCTACTGACCAGTTCTTGGATAGACGATGCCCCCAGGAAAAGGGTGTTACTAGGGGCAAAGTGATTACTTTCACAGAGCACAAGCTCTGGAGCTGACTCAGCTGTGAGCCAGCAGGTAGCACCCTGGCAGCCTGGTGTGAGCGTCTCTATCCCAAAGTGGGTCTCAGCAGCACAGCACAGCACGCACCCCTCAGCTCATTCCCATCCACATTCGCGTGCTTCATGTAACCAGTTCACTGCTCCCCGATGCCTGCTCCCCTCCTGCACAGAGTATGAAGTGACCAGCTGCCAGATGTAACTTACCGTTTCCTAAGACTCTTGTCGGACACTCTAATGACAGTGCCTAACACCCTCGTGAGGACAGAAAGCAGACATTCTTGTCCGATGCTTGGATTGATGGTTAATAAGGAAAGTTTGCTTCTTATTCTACCTTTAGTTTTCAGAGCAATATATTTTACCCTTTGGATACTTAGTACCATAAAATAGTTATTGATTTGATTTTAAACTGCATTGGGAAAGCAGGTACACACCCTTCAGACCATCATCTCCAAATGGTGCCTCAGGATATATTTCCATTGCCAGTCCACTGCCCCGTCAGGCCAGCATCTTCCAGGTGATATGACACAGGATCAGATCAATGAATCTCATGGTTCGGTATTCACTGCACGAGTCATGGTCTGAGGCCATATGATGCGGGATCCACTGTCAGAGAATTAAATACTGCATGTTGCATCAAAGAATGGAGTTGGTTTCCCCAGTGGAGCTTCTGATGAGACCACAATGCTGACTGACAAAGCAGTACAGCCCGGTGCGACACTGACTCAGAAAACCCAGATGATCTAAGCCTAAGACTCCTAACCTAAAGAACTTGGGGGATAATAAATGTGTAACATTTTAAGCTTCTATATTTGTGATAATTTATAATGCAGCATAGAAAACACGTCCTACAGCGAAACAAAGATAAGCTAAAATCTGGAGTATTGTTTATTCTGTTATTTTATTCAAAATTAATAGTTTACCCCTCTAAGATAGAAAGAGTTTATTGTGATTAACACATGGTTGGTTGGTCTCCCCAAGAGATGGTGGCATTTTGGTCTCTGCTTCTTTCACATTTGACACTTGGCAGCAGCTATGTCACCCTTGGCAAGTGAGATCCCATGTTGTTGGGCATACATAGCTATGATCCTTGATCTCATGGTTATTTTTTTCCATATGCCTTTTGTTTCAGTATGTGGATGGCCAATGTCAGAGGCTGGCTCATGTCCGCTGTCTTATCATTCCATCTGTTTGGTCATTTCAATGCTAAATATTTTTCTTTTTGATTTTATATCAACATATAATACAAAGGTCTTTATTCTCCATGTCCCAAACCTGTAAACCTTACTGAACACAACTTTCAAACCTCTTTCCTTCTGAGACCTTGATCAAACTTTCAATTTTTTTTTTTTTGCTATGATCTGCAAGCAAAATATATTCTTTTCTTTCTAATAAAAGTTTTTATTCCTAGCAAATGAGGCATGATGGCACCACTGTAAAAGTAAATGTTGCCAAGTTTCTTCTTAAGACACTTTTCTTCAACTGTCCTTATCATTTCTTTTTTTAAAAATGATTTTTAAAAAAAGAAAAACAAAAAACGTAGAAATGATGCAGAATTTCACAAAAATAACATTAAGAAATCATCACTAGTTGTTACACTACACATTGTTATCTTAGAAGCAGGTGCTCAAGTTACAAAATCAAAGCACAAAAATGAACAGACAATCAAACAATGACAGCACAAACTGCTCTGTCTGATGAACTAACACAAACTTAGTAGTGTGGTTATATTCTTACACTAGCACTCTTGTGTTCCCCACACACCTGCACACACACAAAGTGAATAACCACCTAAAACTCTAGCCGTTGGGCTGGGGACACAGCTCAGCAGCACAGCACCTGCCTAGCTCCTGAGTTTGATTCCTTGTACAAAAATAAAAGAAAAATAAAACTCTGCCAACTGGAATAATTTCCTCTACCACTGGCTTATACAGTGAGCCCCAAATTCGTGTCTAGTAGAAGTCTATGTTTAACATAAACTCACATACTGTTACAGGTGAGTGGCATCTTCCTTCTCATCAGCTGATCACCCTGTAATCATAGGCCTGAGAGGAGAGACGGGCGCTGGTCAGTTCACAGGAATATGTCCACCTGCTGAAGGAGCACGCTCATGTCTTCTGGCTCTGCCTGTCCCTCATTAAAATTAGAAACTTACGTCTTATAAGGGATTGCTTCTGAGGCTTGATGGATCTGAGAGTTCTCAGACCATGATGGGTCCTTAGATACTTCCCCTGTAACTCAGTAAATACATTAGAGCTCTGTTCACACCTATAGAATATGCTACACATGGCCCAGATCCCCAGGGGAATTGCCAAACATTCTGAGATAGGCAAGTAATAATTTTCTATTTACTTTAGAGGAGACATCCTGACAAGGCCCAGACTGTAGTATCCCTAAGAAATTCTCTGAACTGGTGGACCCCTAAATCTTCTACATGTCACACTTAGGAGCACTTGTGATTTATCAAGGATTATAACATATTTGGTATTTTTTGCTTATCTAGTTTGATTAACATTATGTCCTTCACTATATAACCAAAGGGACTCACTTCACAGGATAAGGACAGGAAAATAAACATGGTTTTAGGGAAAGACATAAATGTATATTATTGTCCATCCCGTATGAAAGCAAATTGCCTCTATTTTATCTTCATGCTTGGGATTTTTAAAAAGTCACATTGACCAAATCAATCACTGAATACCAGATACTTGAGAGTAAGTAAATCTGTTCTGATCAAATACAAGCCCAGTACTGTAATTGCTTGATTTGGTGGTGTGTGCAGTAGTTCAGTACACACCATCATGCACACCAGCCAGCCTGGTATTTGCAAAACCCAGGTTGGTATTTGCAAGGCCCAGAGTGCAAAATCAGATAAGGGTATGATGGGACTCCCATTCCTGGATCCTTTAGGTCTTTAAGGATGGCCCTAACTTTAGCCGTTCACCCTGGTATATATCATTGGTCCTTATTTTCTATATTATTTGAGAGAAAAGGTAGTTTCATAGGCATCCACTGGGCTTTCTCCACTATGATAGTTAACCCCAGAGACCAAGGGACAAATATGAGGGGTTCTAGCAAATACCAGGAACTGTCCATTCCAAGTATAGATTTTAGGACTGGGAAAGTGACCCCTGAGTTGGTTCATGTACCCAGTGGACCCATTCTGAGCTGGGACTCCAGCCAGAAGTGTGTTTATTTCCAGGCCCTGGACACCCTTCCTGCTAAGGGGGTCATAACAATGCTCGGGATCTCTAGGTCAGCAGTGCTTAAAATATCTGGTCTTTACCCTTCCCCAGTGAACAGTTACCCACGTAAATAAGCCAGAGTTCCTTTTGCGAAAAGAGTAAGAGAATCATTACTGGATGCATTTTTTATGTTGTGGCGGGGTTTTCCCCTAGGAATTCTGGGTTTAAAATTTGGGCTCAGACCCATAATGTGGGCAAGAAATCAAATCTTTTTCATTGAAAGAGCGGCTCCTAATATTATCATCCTCCACGTCTGAACTCTGTTTTGTACGTTGAGCAGTACCACTGTCACCTGCCTATCTGCCTCCCCTAGTGACCTGGGACCTAACAGCCATGTCCACAACTTTCCGCAGGTAACAATCCCCTGGCTGGTAGCCCAATTTTGTCACGTATGATGATTGTGTATTCTTTGCTGCTGCTATTAACCTGCCACCAGATGACCCCTGTTATTTATTTCTGTGTCTTATCAACCCTATTACTAACAATAGATCTATTTTATAACAGTATCTTCCACCATGTATCCTGGCCTAACTCTAACACTGAGCATTTCATTACTTACATCTCCCTCATCCGCCCATCCTCGACATACACTGGGATACCCTGGGCAGCTACTCACACGTATATTTCCACTTCTCTGAGTCCATTGCTTCCTTCTCTATCCATCTCCCATGGCACATCCTACTGCATTTGGGATGGGGAATCACTCTTTTTAAGTCTCAAAGAACCATTAAAAAAGCACATTGGCTATTTCTTTTGGAATCTTAGGCAGGGCATTCCATCCTTTTCACAGAACGGAGATACCATTATCAATAAATTCTCTCCTTGTCATGTTCTGTCCCCTTAATTCAGTACCTTCAAAGTCCTGTTTCCATTCTTTGGTGAAAGTGAATCTTTTAGAGCTTTCAATGGTACAAATAACATAGTGCAGTATTCATGCCATAGGTTGACCACCACGGTCAAATATATTCTCCCAAGCCTCACAAATGCGTATTGAGTAGATGCTTCACTTTTAATGTCCAACACTTTCCCATCTGGAATATGCTGTGACTTAACCCCAGGCATTGGTCTGGTGAGCAGAAGGAGAGGTAGGAGTGGATTCTCCAGGAAAGGGAACATGTCTTGCTGGTCAAGGCTTCAATTTTTTCTTTTTTTTTTTTTAGAAAAAAGAAGCATTTGCTTTTAAGAGAGAGGAGTGGGCCACTTCTGCAGACTTAGAAAGCTCAAAACAATCAAAGAAGTCCAGATTGACCCAGGGTCCAATTTCTTCCCATCAAAGCCTACATCTTGGCAGAAACAAGTTGGAGGTTAAAAATTCAACCTTCTTTTGAGATAATTTACTCATGTTATCAAGTCCTGTGCCAGATTCTGGGCTTTTTTCTCTCCAGCTGAAAGAGATGGGAGTCTCTTTATTCACTGCCAACGAGGTTTTCTGACTTTTAAACTTCACCTTAACTTGGTGATTAATCACCTTGGCCTTTCATGTCTTACCTAATGCACGGACGGCTTGCAACAGCAGCTAACCAATTCCATAGATCTTTAATTGTAATTTACCCCAAAACTCTCAAACGCCTGATGTAGTGTATTTGGCAATGCATCCCTTTCTGCTTTTAGCCCATTGGGATCCAATATCAGTAGAAATTCTAACAGTTGCATCATTATAATATTCCAGGGCTGTGAGTATCCTCCCTACCACCCATGGTGGGGTCCTAATTATTTATCAGTCATTCAGCAGAAACTGGACTTTCAGGTTACATTTTACAGTCTGCCTCCTAGGACCATCCCCATCAACTGTCATAAGTCCAGTTTACTATAAAATTAACTCTGAGCCTAAGGTATGTATATAAGTAGTTTGCAAAGCAATGCTTACATGTGACCTCTGTAAGAGAGTGAAAGAACTGAGATTTGCCAGAGATGCTGGACTGTACTGCAGTCACATCAGAGAAGTAAGCCAGTACCGAGTGGAACTCTGAAGCTGGGCTAGTCCATCAGAAATGCCTCAGTTAGGGCGTAGTTTCGCTAGATTTGCCTATGCTGGCCTCGAGGTAGGTAAGATAGCTGCTGTTGGTTACAAGCGAATTCTGGGGAAGGACTTGACCGTAAACCATTGGGCAAGTTGAGCCTTGGCCCAAGTTACAGAGTGAGAATCTGTGCCGTCATATCCACTGCACATATCGGCACCAAGGGAAGAGTCACAGGAATTAAGCAATCAAGTATAATCAAGTTGGCTCCTCGAATGTTGGAGAATGTAAACTCGAATGGACAAAAGCAGTAAATAATTGCAAATTCTACTTTTCTCCAGCTTCAGAAAACAATATGCACTTTCAAAGACAGACAACACCCAACCAACTCATTCATGCCCATGTTTCATACTGCATTTTCCACTTTTTACCTGCGCAAAGGAAATAGAAAGGCTAAAATCCCAGAAAGGAGACCACAAAAAAAAAGAGCTTTTCACTCCCAAATAATCAGATGCGAATATACATCTGTGTATCTATTTTGTGCCACCTGCATTTGTCCTGTAAAACTTCCCTCAGCCCTGCAAGTATAATTTTGAAAGCAAAACTTATTTAAAATCAATCATGAAGCTCTAAAATGTAAGGAGGAAAACGTGTGAAAATTCCTACCGCAACACACACTGTATATTGAAACCCAGCCCTAGCCCTCTGTAATAAACTCTTACTAATCAGTTCTGAGCTTTCTAAAACAATAGGAGTGGGATGACAACGCTGTCATTTGTATATTTCCCCTCAGTTCTCTAATGGAAAGCTTTTTTTCTCTGCCAAGTCATTCCTGACAATGTTAATGATTCACTATAAAGCAGTTTCTAGGCTATGATTTGTGACATTCAGACTGGGTAGATGGGAGGGCTCGGCAGGTTTCTGGGGAGTGTTTTGGATGCAGAAGTGCCTTGAAGATAGCACTTTATTATATTAGGACAAGTATGACATCCCACTTCAAGGCAGAGGCCCCCTCTACATATTGAGAAGGGATTTCTGTGGTTTAAGTGGGGAGGAGAGCTTGGTTTGAAAGAATGCCTCTGCGTGCTTTTCCAGGAGACATAAGATAGGGAGCCGAGAAATGGAGGCAGGAGGCAGAGGGATTATGGATAATGGAAGAATTTTGCCTGAGGGTATATGCCTGCTTTGCCTATTCCTGTATAACTAGAATATTTATAATTCAAATACTTATCTTTAATAATTAAAAACCAAGGAATATTAAAGACAAAAGGTAGAGAATATTATGTACACATGGGTAGGCATCATGCATTAAATCCCCACCCTCACAACACACAGCAAGAAGTAGCTTTTAAAGGAGGTTAAAAAGTGAATATTTTAAAAAATCTTGAAAACAGAATTTCTAATTCACTCCAGGTCTGCCAGGAGTGATACCCTTACTTCTGATTTCTACACGTGCCATCAGTCATGGGGATAGAAACTAAAAATATCTCACGTGGTGTTTTGACATCAGCACATCAACAATTAAACAGTGGATACAAATATTTCAGGTTTGCAAAACCGTAAGGCTTCCCCCAGATTTATGGAAACATCGGATTTGCACAGGAAAAGGAAAAAGTCATTTTCAATTGTTTTCCCAGATCACTTTAGTGGCACAGTCTATGAAAACTACCAGCTACAATGAAATGTAATATTCTAGCACAGCCAGGAACTCTCTCTGATCTTCTGCCTCTTCTCAGGCAGCAAAGAAACAAAGAAAAACAGCCACTGCTGTGCATCGAAAAGAGTGTTTGAAAAGAGAAAAAGACCTTAACTGTGCCCCCTGGTATTATAAAGCTGTCAATTATAACCATGATTACAATGAAAATGCTGAAAATTTTAAAAATTATTTATTGGAGGGAAGGACACCTGCATTTAAAACAAAAACAAAGAGAGAGAATAACTGAAAAATATATTTTTCTATTTCAATCTAACAATCTTAATGATGATTAAAAAACAGTACAAACTATCAGAGCTCAATTGTTTAGATGTAGTGGAAAAGCAGAGTACTTAGTAGCCAAAATATGAACAAATTAAGAGGCTGAGTGTCATTGTTTTTGAAGAATGTGACCTCCATGGCAGTGAGTTTATGCATGATAGTTTCAACTTGTGTCTAAAAGCAGAGGTGTTAATATTTACACCCTTGCTAATTATGGCAAGGAAGAGATTAATGAAGAATTAAATGTTCCTATCACTTTACCTCCCCATCACACCAAGTAACTCCTAGTGGAACATTAACTCAACCTGACAATAATAGTCTGTGGCTGGGAAATAGGAAGGGAGGCCCAGAGGTACTTCTGTTCTTCACCTATGTTTAGAAAGAAGAGTGGTAATCAACGGTTAGCCATTGACATAGGCAGAATGAAACAAAAACTCACACCAAAGACTCATTTGGGGAACGCACCCAGTTTTTGAACTGGGTCTGGGTTCTAGTTGCTCTAAGTACAGTGATTTTAGGAGAAACATCTTTTGTCCACCCCAAGTACTGCTGCTCCTGTGTTACAGATGACAAGGTATCATTGACAATCAGTGGCTTCATCATCAAACCCTGCACTTGTCAAAGAAAATGTTTGTGGTGTTCCAGGTAGGATTAATAGATCAGAAGAAAACAGATTTGTAAATATTTGACTTAAGGAGAGAGGAATAAATTTTAAAGTCTTCCCTTGTGTTTAAATCTTGTCAACTGAAAGAAATTCTACTTTAACAAGCACCATAGTTTGGAATTGGAATGTTCACCCAAAGCCTGTCTAATGTATTAAAGGGGTCCCTCCCCAACCTGTGGCAGTGCTGAGAGGCAGTTTTACCTTTAAAAGATGTAGCGAGGTGGGACAGTTTCTGCACAGTGCGATGTGTCCTTAAGGAGGTTGTGAGGCCCAGACTTTTTGTCTTTCTTTTTCTCACTTTTTACTCCAAGGAGGATGGTTTTGCCTCGGGCAGCCTCCATCCTGTGCTACTTCCCCACGTATCCAAAAACAAGAGAGTCAGTAATTCAGGTCTGTAGCCCAAAACAAGGCACCCCTGTTCAGAAGCTGCTCATCTCAGCTATGTGTTACAGTCACAGGCAGATGACTAACACAAGACCAATTGCATGTTGCCCTGTCTGGAAGTGGGACATTCAAAGGAGCAAACTTTTCTCCGCATTCAGACCACTCACATACTGAGAGAGATTTTGGAATCTCACGGTTGTCAGTATCATCTACTGCTCTTTTTTTTTCAATCTAAAGTGTAGGTTCACAAAGAGGGGTCCTTGTCTACTTTAGTCTTACTGTTTGTCTTACATCCTTATTAGCTCTCCACAATGTGCAGTTAGGATTAAATCTCCAAGCATAAGGTGAAGCCAGCCACATCATGTTGCAGCTAACTGTGATCCTGGTGAGGATGGTAATGCTACCCTGCTCTTGTTTAGCTCAGTGGCATTTAAATGCCTGGCCTCCTGCAGTCCTCAGTGCCACAGGCTGCTTAGATGCTGTGCAAATACATTTCTGTTTTATTTGTTCTAAATTTACTAGCTATTAATTTCACAGTGTGACCTCCTATCTGCCTATTAGTTGGCAGATTTCACTACAGCCTTCAAAAAACTCAAGATTTCCATCAAGTTGCTTTTAATTTCTCTGTCTTGTCTGGCTACCTTCCATCACATGTAGAATTTGCTGTGTCTTGAACCATCCTTGTTACCCTTTTCAGAGATTCCTGTTTGGTACATATTCATAATCCTTAGAAATGTTTTATGCTTTTAATTTAGTAAATGTTTACATTCCTCAAAATATTTCTCATGTTTCTCAGAAGTTCCAAGAGAAACTGCTTATTTGAACAGATTTCATGTTGTTGAGTAATTTAAAGCTTCCACTGGTACTTTTCTTATTCACCCAAAATGGGGAATAAAAAATGACCTCCATTATACCAAGAATAGAAAGACAGTGTAAATTCTCACAGCCTGGGATCACTGCAATTTCCTCCAGATTTCTCTTAAATCCACGAAGCTCCCTAGATCTTAGAATTCAGTAGAAAATCAATTCATTTATTGCTGCTCCAGTTGATACCAAAAACCAGTGGACTTAGGATATAAGGTTAGGAAATTTATATCTCCAGTTAGGGTCTTACCATTTTTGGTACATAAATCCATAAAATAGAGCTGCTTTGAAGAATTCCAGACTTCAGAGGTGGTGGGGTACCCTGGAGTCATTTTGAGCAACAGTACATCACCCAACTAGCAACAGTAGCTCCTCTACTCCAACTAGAAGCAGAAAAGATAGCACCCGGAAGGAATGTCAGCCCAAAGAAAGATGATGCCGTTCCTGATGGCTTTGCAGAAGCTAAACTCCACTGTGTCTACCTCCCCATACTCCACCCATAAATGCTATGGTGTATTTGTGCAAGAGCCAATTCTCAAGAGTGATACACACTACAAACCAGAAAAAAAGACTATAGTAAAGAAAGAATATGAGTAATGCTAGATCAGCTATTCAAAGTTATACATGTTGCAAACAGGGAGGTCAACACAATGCTTCTTGAGAGACAAGCGGGATATGGTAGGATCTGAGATGGAGGAGGGAGGTTTGACATACTAGAGAATCAGAGTGCAGCTCTGTGAGCAAGTTCCTCCAGAGCACAGAGGGCTGTCCGGGACTTCCTAACTTTTCTGCCACCACTCCTCTCTAAAGAGGCCCTAGGAACGCTGAACTCTGAAGTTTAACATATGCCATTGATTGCAATGAGTTTTGTGTTAAATTGAAATTCTTATTTTAAAAACAAAACAACCACATGCCTAAAGGTATCAGAGCTTCTAAATGCATATTCTTCAAAAAGTGGACCTGACAAGTCATCTTCCTGTAAAAGAACTGCATGTGTGTGGTTCTGATTTTCTGAACTCATTTATGTATGTTATTTCATGTTAACACTGGGTCACAACTGATCCGGCCTGCGGACTATCATGCTGCTCCCTACACACAACTTCCCCAATTTCTACAAAATCGAGTGGGGGGTGAGGAACTGGTCTTAAGATGAGTAAGACAAAGAAAGGTTTAAAGGCATACAAGGAATAAGGACTGCAGCAATCTCTCTGAAACAGATGCCAAGTCCTCTCCTACGTTGGATAGCATAGACTTTAGGCTGAGGCTTTCAAGTATCATAGTTTTATATTACACAAGTAAAAATGGCACAAATATGCCGTCTATTTTCTAAAAACTACCATGAAGACTACTTAATAAAGATTACTATAAGCAACTTCCTTAAACTGTTGAGATCCCTATTGGAAAAAATAAAAATAGAAGGCCAAGGAGATAGCTCAGTGGCACAGCACCTGCATGGCAAACACAAGGCCGTGAGTTCAATCCCTGGTTTCCAAAAAATAAGATAAAACAAAGTAAAATAAAATAATAAAAATAGAGATATTAGTAAGATTCTGTCATTAAGACTATTCTCAAATTGACTGATACTCTATAAATAATAGCAGCTATTCATAATGCATCATTAAGTTGGGGACAGTAGAGTTCTGTAGGGATATAACTAGGACTAAGCCTAAATGAAATGTCCAGATTAGTTCTGTGATGGGAAGAGCATGTCATAGAAAGAAATGAAAGCACAATAGAAGATTTTTGGTAGAAAAACGTAAATGGAATGAGATTTAATTTAGATAAATCTATAATAACTTGCTCATGGGAAAGTAACTCCTATCAAATAATAACAAGCAAAATTCTTCTAAATAAACCATAAAGTAGAAAAAGAATCCAGTGTACTAGTTAATATTTCCTGAGTATCAAGTGATGAACAAATCACAGGGAAAATGTTCTTAGGTTCAACCAGTCTGCCATTTTTAAATGAACTGTAAAGTATAGCTCCAAAAATTGTTTTATTTTCACTAGTTTGATAAAATAAAATGCAGTCCTAGTGTCCCTTTCTATGAGTTATAGTTCCATATATGAGTTATAGTCCCATTCTTATTCGATGCCTAGAGTTTAGAAAGAAGAGGTCATGAAAGTGGATGAGACCTGCCGTTTCAAAAGTCCAGCAAACCCACTGCTCTTAATGCCCTCCATTTCAAACAAGAACTCGGGGCATTAAACTGGCTCCCAGACAGAGATCTGGTTTCAGCTCTGGTAGGGCCAATTACAAATAAATGGCAGATACAATATTATAAATTTGGAAGTAGTTAGTATGGCTTTTTGTTTCTTTCAATGCCAAATTTACACAGTTTATAAAAGATACTCAATAATTGTTAGAGAGTCAAATCAGACTTAAGAAATTTTGATCTGATTATTTGGCAATTGTGATTTTTTTAAAAAGTTTACTTGCATGCCATGAAGACACATGCCAACAAATATATTTCTGTCTCCTTTGTACATTATAACCATTTACTGATTACTCTGACAGCGTGGCTTAGTTTCTGCCCTTGATGGGTCCCCAAATACTGAAGTTGAACAGGAGCTACATCTGAAAGTTGCATAAATGAAGATAGTATAATCTTAAGAATGGTACACTTGCCCAAACTGAGTCAAATACTATAACTATAAGATATAGTATTTATTAAATACTACATCTACAAGACTATGTGTAAAACTCTCAAGAATGAGAAAAGCCCACGTCACTAAGACAGGGCTACAATGAGCCACTCTGAGACACACAAGAGGGGAGGCAGACACCCCAGGCAGCAGGCTTTCATTCTGGTCAGTAATCCAGTGCGGGATGTCACAGAACAAGATGTGGCCATGTCTGGTTGCACTTGTTTAAACTTTCTATTTTAGGAACAAAATTGGGAAATGAAAAAATCCAAAATATTTGCATTCCCACTTAATTTACTTATATGCAAATTAACAATACATAGTTACTTTTCTCAGTGTTTAAAACTCCAGAACTGGTTGGGCTTGAAGCATATCATTTGGAATTTTATGAAACATTGCATGCTGATACTTAATTTAGTAAAAGTTCACAGTAATCTCCAGTGTCTGCCTTCTTTCTAAAGTTAGTGGGAAAAAAATTTGCAATCATTTAATTTATCTTGTCAACAAATGACTTTCACAATGAGATTGAACATAGTGTGGTAATGACATTATTTCTGAAAGACTAACTCCTTGGCTGATGAAACAGCTCTTGGATAGCTTTCATTGCTCAAGTTCAGCCCAAGTTCTTGGGACCTCAAGTTTAATTGATTAATTATTCCTGGACAATTCTCCTGGATATCAAATCATCCAAATATTTATACTAAAAGTTTCTATCCAGGGAGTTAGAAGTTGAGAGAGTCCATTACAGTATTTTGCAGGACATGTTACAGGAAATGTATTTATAAAATAGATTTTTAAAAATTACTTTCTTCTCAAATGACATTGCAAAGTCAGAAATATACTATACTGTAAGCATAAAATATTTATTTCAAGTATCTGATTCCACCTGGGTACTTACTTCTCACATGTCTTTGAGGTTGCATGGTGTACAGTCAAGCATAGCCGTCTGGTGCCAACTCTGTTTCTGGCACCAAAAGGATGTTTTGATGATGGCACCAAATGGAAATAAATGTCTTGCCGCATTGCAAATTCCCACTATTGAAAAAAAAAATTCTCACTATTGAAAACAACAGTAGCATCTAAAGAATCCAAACTGGATTGCAAATTCCTCAATTCAGTCTCTTCTCACCTCTTTGCAAGTTCAGTAACCCAAAATGATGTGCATTGTTGGACTCAATTATGACCATGTTAGCATTTACATAAAACACCTTCCACCTTTTTTTTTTCAAAAAAAAAGTATGATATGGCAGCTCTGATCAGCCTTAAAGCTAATTTCCAAAAAGGATAAAAATGTTGTAATGAGGTTGTCAAATATCTAAAAGCACTTTCCACAAGGTGGAAACTACACTTTCAAGATCTGTTTCTAAGAAAGCCACATCAGAAAGTAGTGGCTCAAAGTATGGAGAAGAACTGAGAACTCAGATATACCTGGGATGGATATAAAATGAGACCACAAAAGGAGACAGGTTCTCAAGGTTAGGTTCATGCCCTTGAAGTTTTCTGGGAGTTCCTTCTCACTCAGGATGACACTATGAAAGTAGACAGACCTGTCTAGTCCAAACACTTTCTTAATGTAAAGCTCACAAAAATGAACAAACTGATCTAGAATTATAGATCATCCTTGGATGGAACGGATTCCAAATTCCTATGAAATATAATTGGCAAGGTTTTTTTATTTGTACTTCTCAGTGTTTGATGTTAAATTCATAGATGTGAAAAATAAATCAAGAAATATGAATCAGGACTTTTGCTCCACACCACTATGATTAATGAGGTGTCTATTTCCAAATCTGCGAAGCTGCTTTCTTCAATGAGTGGGAAAGAGTTGCTTTTTGCAAACAGGGATCACATATCATACACTGTCGTGACTGACTATCGGTCTTCAGCTTGGTAGATGATGTTTCCCCAGAGTAGAAAGTGTATGCGCTCTCAAGGAAAATATCTCTACAGTGTCAGTCAATGTGATGGGTGAATTTTTTTCGTGATTCTATCTATCTGAACTTTCTGAGTGTTACTCTAGAGCCCTCGGTCCCTGTCAAATTATGAGAAGCCCGGATAGTTCTGACAAAGTCATAAAATCAGACAGTAAGAATGTAATGCATCATAGATACTTCTTTAGGTACTACAGACATTTGAAGATTCATTAAGAAATCAAGTGAGAGTGAGGAACGTAGGGCTTGATGAAGAGTGAGCTCTCAATAAATGTTAATTTCTTTCCTTCACCTCTCACTGTCTCTTAGTTAGTCTCTCTCTCTCTTCCTCCCTCCCTCCTCTTCCTCTTCCTCTTCCTCTTCCTCTTCCTCTTCCTCTTCCTCTCTTTCTCTCTCTCTCTCTCATTAGCCATGATCTTATTGCTGCATTTCTACATTAAGAGTAGCTGTCTACTCTCATTGTCAATGAATGGAATCATCAGCCTCAGATATGAAATTCAGGGTACATAATGTAGTATCCCTTCTATATGTGAAACCTAGGGCCTAACTTTTTTTTAGCTTCTTTTTTGTGTTATAATACAAATATTTTTAAAGGACGTTTTGTTAATTATATGAAATATATATAATATGAAGTATATAATATAAATTTATACATATACATATTATATATATATATAATTTGTAGCTCTAAACAATAGCTCTTTACTCAAAAATAACACGTTCAAAGAAAAGATGGGTCACACCTTGCACATGCCTGTATAAGATTCTACTTTCTCTAGTTGCAAAATGGGGGACTTATCCACTGCTTTGCAGGGGATAGTTACAAAAGTCAAAAAGATAGCCTCTCACATATTCTTAGAGTTTTTTGACCTTTAAAAACCTCTTTCATTTTGCTTCCCAGAGCCCACAGTCATTCCTAAGGAGCTCACCAGCACATTCAAGGCTGTATCTTTTAATGTCTGACTCACATGTGATTTAGGACACAGGCTATCTTGTAAAAACAACATTGGATGTCAATATAGGTTCAACATATTTCTTTAGGGTAAGAAAGAAGTTACAAAAATTTACAAACATTAAAGACTGGCAAGCACTGCAAACCTCACAATATCCAGAAAAAGATAACACTTCTATTCATCAACTATCTGATAGCTCCTCTAAAATACTACACTTAAAAAATAAAATTAAAATGCAATTTTGACTATATACTTCTTCATATGACAATTTTATAACAGAAAGAAAAATGATTTGTTGTTTTACATAACATTATTAACAAAAACTATTTGGTTTTGAAAAATTTTGTCTTATTTTTCTCAGTAAACAGCCATTTTGATGTGTTGCTTCATCTGGAACTTCTAGATCCATCAGAACAAAATGAGTTGAACCTACAGAACAGGAAAAAACTTTTGCAAGCTACCCCTTGGATAGAGGACTAATATCTAGTACACATAAAGAAGTCAAAATTATTAGACATTCAAAGTAAAGACCCAATCAAAAAAATGGGAAACTAAAATGAATAGACACTTGCAAGAAGAAGAAATACAAATGGCCAGAAATACATGAAAAAGTGTTTTCTATCACTATCCATAAGAGAAATTCAATTGAAAACAACAGTGGAGATTTCATCTTATGGCAGAAAGAATAGCAATCATCAAATAAATAATAACAAGTGCTGGTGAAGTTGTAGCAAGAAAGGACGACTCCTGCACTGCCGGTAGGAACATAAACCATTATAATTGTTATGGAAATCAGTATAGAGATTCCTCAAAAAACTAAAACTTGGCATTGTATTTGACCCAGTTATACATTCTGCTTTTAACTATCTTCCTACAAGAGTTAAAGGCATCAAGTTTCAGTGATATATGCATACCTATGTTTATAACAGCACAATTCATAATATCAAAATCTTGGAAGCAACCTATATGTCCATCAGCAGATGAATGTATATAGCAAGTATGGTATCTATACATAATGGAATGCTACCTTGCTATAAAAAAGAGATGCATTTGAGTCATTTGTAGGAAAACAGACATGCTTGAAGATATAATGTTAAGTGAAATAAATCAGACACAAGCTCAAATACCAAATGGGTTCTGTCATATGAGAATCCAGAGTATAAATGAAATATAAAACAAAATGAAAGAAAGAGAAAAACAGGAAGACAGACCTTTTGCATATGGAAAAGGGGAACAAGAGATGGAGAGGGGAAGAGGGAGACACAGAAAAAATTGATTATGTACATACAACAACTAGAGAGCCTACAATGCACATAATCATATGTAGAGGAGAGAGGAAGGGTGTTAGGAAAGGGGTTAGAAAGAATTAAAATGTGTCAGCACATGCACCAGCTCTCTAATGTGAATGCAAAATTATGTACTGCAAACATACCAATAAATAAATTTTTTAAAGAACGAGGTGTGTTGGTTGGGCTAACACAGAATCCCACACAGCATGATACAACAAGAGGCTGTCTCACATGGTCATATCGATTGTTTGTAAACTAAAAAATTTAAAACCAGGAAAATTGTGCTCTACTAGTATTTTAAGTTCACCCAATATATCCAAAATATTGCTTCAATGTATGATTGATATTTTTAATTTTTATTCTTTTCATTCTGGGGACCGAACTGTGCACTTTTTGCATGTGAAATATGCAATCTTACCACTAATCTATACCACCAACATGATATTTTTAAATTATTAAGTAAAATACAGTATAGTCTTTTGGTCATACAAAATCCAGAGTGTGTTTTCCACTACAGCCCTTTAAATTCACAGAACTGCATTGCAAGTATTTCAATAGCTCTGTGTGTCTTGTGGCTGCCATATTACACAGCACATGCCTGTAGCATGAATAATTTGTACCACACTATTTAAAATGTACTTATAATTGCAGTAATATTTACTAGACTTGCCTGTATGTCAAAAGTTTCCTAGCTAATCTCTGGTTCTTTGAAGAAGGGAACTAAAAGTTCTGTATCTCTGGAATACTGAACCCAAATACATTTTTGTGATGGTCAGTTTAGGTGCACTTAGTAATTCTGGAAGGAAAATGCAAGAGACAATGTGATTTCACTTTACTTGTGCTGTTTATATCCCTCTCTGAGTGTCATGTATTTCAGAATGCAAACTCAGACTATGTGGAATAAAACCAGTTGCATACTTTAATTAACAATTGTGGCATTAGCATGGATAATGCAAGTGGCAGAAAAAAGAAAGATGCTCGTGGAAAAGTTGTGCTTATGGAGCAAGCAAGCAGTTCCACATGATTCTAGGTATGAATGGAGAACAACTTTGCCACCAGACCTAAGTACTTACTCACCGGTGACCAAATGGTAGTGGAACACTTGCTTTTGCAACTCTGCTGTTAAAGTAGAGCTTGCTTTCAGGAGACCACAGGGAAAGCCACACCCATCCCATGTGCTACAAAATACTCAGGTCTTTTCATAAAACTTCAAAATGGTAACACAATGAAGAATTCGTCATATTGCTTGTCTGAACATTTTTTTAAAAATTAGATAAGAATCAAGTCACACAGCACAAATGTAAAATCTTCCAGATTGTATAAATCCAGATTTCAATCATACTGTGGAGTTAGTGTTATAGTTGATACACTGTATCAACTTGAGAAGTTTAGAAGTGTAACTGAGAGACTCAGCAGGGAGCCAGAATCCTTACTTTGTAAATATCCTCATTCCGTGCAAGAGCAGGGCACAGAAATTTAGTGAGTGCTATGCCCACCTGAGGGGGGGTGGCCTGTGTACAATATAAGGGAGGAAGAGAGGTCTGCTCCCCTTCCTTTACTCTGGCTGATGCCTGGAAGTGTGGACACAGTGCCATGCCACCCTACCTTGCAGCTAGTTGATTATGGACCGAAACCTCCAAAAAGTATGAGCTAAATAAACCTTTCCTTCCTTGATTTGGGGTTTTGAGTATTTTGTTCCAACAATGAGAAAAAAAATTAACTAAGATAGAATTTGGTACCAAGAGTGGGGTCACTGTTGTGACTATACCTGACTACGTGGTTCAACAGTCTTTGGGAATGGCTCATGGGAAGAGTTTGGAAAAGTTCAGAGATGTTACATGAAAGAGTAGCCCTGGAATGCCTTAGGCTGTTCTGTATGGGAAATTCAGGTCAGAGCTCAGAAGAGTAGGAGGCTGATAGAAATCCTGCTGATAAAGTCCAGGCTTGGGAGATTTCTGCTGGAAAGTACTGCATTGCTTGTTGGAAGTCCAGATGATATGTGTTATGGCTTGGCAGAAAGTTTGTCTGCATTTTTCTCCTGTCCAGAAACTTTGCCTGAGACTAAGATTAAGGACAGTAGAAGAAGAAATTTCAAGGCAGTCAAATGTTAAGACAGGGGCATGGCTATTGTTGAGTGCTTTTAGCCAGGTTTATGTTGTGAATCAAGAGCAAAGAGCTCAGCAGGATGATTTAAAATGCTGTGAGTTGGGCCAGAAGGGAAGCTTCAATAAACTGCGGACTGTAAAGACAGAGCTGAGCTCTCCACTGCTGAGAAGGAACAAGAGAATAGAAAAGATGGCCTGAAGGCATCACAGAATGCGACAAGCCTCTAACCTTTGCAGCCTCAAAACTACAAAAGTGAAAAACTTTGCTTTGAGGTGAAAACCATAGAGCACAATGTCCCAGAATGGGCAGAGGCATAGAAACTTTGTTCCTCAAAATTGGATTCAGAGTGCCTAGCAATCCAGGAATTTGACCTCTATAGCCAAGCTAGAGAAAAGCCTACCTTCTGGTTCAACTGATAGCAGACCTCAGCATCATCCACATGGTGCTGGTGGTGGGTGCACACAGAATGCAAGAGTTCTGCAGTTATAAAAGGCTTCCCCTCTGATTTCAGAAGGCCTAGGAGGACAGGCACTGTGCCACTGAGAGGGCAGTGTGTAATGCTGTGAATGTGAAGCCAAGGGTGCAGTGGAGACCCCAGAAGTTTGGAAAAGCCAGGAGCATGGATCATCTAAGGAAAGCCACAAGGAACAAGCAAAGTGGGCCTAAGAGAAAAGCTGTGGGAGCTACAACCACCAGAAGTGCTGCAAGGGTGGAAACACATAAGCCCTTGGGAGCTCACCATTTGCCACAGATTGCTTTAAATACTGTGCATGTACAGGACTTAACATTTTCCCTGATGGATTTTGGACTTGCTTTGGTTTCAATGTTTTGGATACCCCTGTTTGTACCTTTTGGAATGGGAATGCTTATGTTGAACTATTGTGTGCTGAAAGTGTTTAACTTTGTTTTCATTTGTACAGGGCTTTGCAGCTAGGAGTTTGACTTCTATCTCGGAGGAGTTTTGGAACTTGAACTTTTCAGCAATGCTGAAACTGTTAGGATTTTAGCAACTCTTGCAGATAGACTAAATGCCTTTTGCATAAAGGAATGTTATGGTTTATGTTTGGATGGACCCCCAAACCTCATTCAGTCATGGAGGTGGCTGAATCTAGCATTTGTGATTGGTTCATTGTCTAGCACTGGAATGGGTGGTGTGAGAGCTGCACCCGCCCAGGGACAGGTAGCTGACATACAATATAAGGACAGGAAGAAGGTATACTTTTCTCCTTTTGCCCTTTTTACTCTTGTCACTTGCAGCCACCATGAACAGCTACTCCTTAACCACACTGCCCTGCCTTGCAATTGAGTATAGGTTGACTCTTCCAAAATCTGTAAGCTAAAAAATCCTTTCCTTCATTTTTGGTGTCAAGTATTTTGTCTCAGCAATGAGAGAAGAGTAACTAAGGCAGTCAGGTAGAAGCAGGAATTCAAACATGGTTTTGCTTCATATGAGCATGTAAGAAAATGTAGTTTACAATATGGAAAATCTTCAAGGTATAATGAAAGGAGAAGAAATCTTTAAAAGGTATGAGTCATCCAGTGAATCACTAAATATTCTGGGAAAAGACATCATGGCATTTCATAGTTATATTAGCTTTTCAAAACTTTAAAATATATTGAGATTATCAGGCTAACAACAAGTAATGATTTCCACATTACACTACATTATTTGAAAATAGGATTTCTCCCTTTTCTTGTGTATACCAAAGGTAAAATACAGCAGCCTAAAACTCACTGATGCCTCTTTTTGTGTTGAAAATCTAGCTCCCAAACGTATTCACAAAATACATTCACAGACACAATTAAAGATAACATTAGGGCTGGAGAATGTAACTCAGTGATGAAGCTCTTGCCTAGCATGCATGAGGCCCTGGTTTCAGTCTCCAAAACTATGTCATTGTGTGTGTGTGTGTGTGTGTGGGGTGTAGTGTGTGTGTGTGGGGGTGTAGTGTGTGTGTGTGGGTGCACAATTACTTCTCAGTGTAGAGCATTCTACTTTATTTTCTAATGTTTCAGCTTTCTCATCAAAAGCCTTACAAAAGGCTTAAGAAAATTCCATTTGGAGGAAATTCATTTCTTCCTGAATAAAGATCCCTCTTCCTTCTCTGAGTTTCTCAAATAATTTCTGGATAGACACAACCCTGTTGTTCTCTGGAATATTCCACTGCCTATTATTTTTTTCCACATTCCTAACCCTAGCTCTTCAATTCTAAGTTTCTTGAAGCTATAAGCCATGTCTTTTTCATCTCCCATGGCTCTAAGCAGAGCCTTGGATACAATAACCATTCAATAAATGTGCTAGAAATCACGATGATTTTGATCATGATTTACAAGAACACTTTTCAGTAGACCAATGACACATTATAGAAATGTCAGCCTTTACGGATACACAGTAACATTTTGATATTTCTGTCTCTTCCAGTTCCATTCCTTGAGTATCTTTTTACATAAAAGTGTTTTGTGTTTCATTAGCATTTCATTCCAAAAATTCAAGTTAAATTTAAATTAAAATATAAACCTAAAAAGTCTAATTATAGTCTAGCTTCAAACAAAGCTTCTTCTCCCTTAGTTAGATTTTAAATGTTTTTAGTGTCTAACCATAGTTAATTTCAGCTTTCAAAAATATACCTACTGTTACATTCCCCCCACCAGATTTAATAATATCCTAAAACCTACATTTGAATATTGGATTCGTTTAGAAGTGATTGCTACTCAACAGCTTCAGTGGAAAGCATATTGCATCAGATGTAACATTTAAAGTAAATCCAGAAGTCAGAAATCTCCATAAATAAGACAAAGAGAAAGGCTCCCAAGCAAACAGCGTGGAAGGAGGAAGTTAACGGGCAGCACATTCTTCCGGCCTCCTGAGCAGTGTGTCCAGTGGAGGCAGCTGTAAGAAAACGAAGCATGTGACCCGTGGGGAGGGCACGCGCGGGCTCACGAAGCCACCCCGCAGAAGTGGCTCAAGAGTAAGAGGCCATGGACGAGAAGAAGCTTGGGATTAACCGTGGCCTTGGAGTTCCCCCCGGAAAGTGAGGAACACTCAGTTTTGAGAGGTGCATTAACCTCTTCAGACCACTAGGGTTCAAAGTGTTCCATAAGGGGTAATTTATTAAATGGGTCCTAATTGCTTGGTAATGTACCCTCCAAAAGTCATTTCTCTGTGCTATGATTAGGCCCGGGGTTTGCCAAGGTCTGTCATTCTCTTTCTGACTCCATAATGGAACTCCAGGATGTGGGAAGCTGACCCACTGGATGGCTGTATCGCTAATCCGAGCTCAGAGTCCCGCGGGCAAAGCTAGACAACCTTTCATTTACCCTCCAGTGTGTAAATACTGAGGCACGAAACTGATACGCCTTATTTCCATGCCTTTCACTAAATATGCACATGCACTTGAATGAATATAGATAACTGAGTTTTTGTTTTGGTTTTTGTTCTTCTCTTCTTTTCCCCCTAGGAAGGTGAGTCACGTTTTTTTTTAAGATTTCTGAAAGTCCATTTCATTATGTTCTTTCTTCCTGATATAAAAATAATCAGTGCTTCTTGTTTTGTTTTTAACCATCTACCAACAAATCTTCCTTGGATCTCTTTTTTTTTTTCCGATGGAGGCAAATTAACCTGATATTGTGTTTGACCTCCAACACCAAAGACGGCCCATCCAATCAGCCTTGGGCTTCTACAGCTGATTCAATTGGGACTCCTTAGGTGCCGGGTCTGTTAATTGGCAAGACCAGCAGAGGGAGTGCGAGAGCATTGTTACAAAAAAAAAAAATCAAAATTAAAAAAAAAGAAAACAATAACAAACAGAAGTAGGAAATCTGACATTTAACTTACAGATGATTATATAGCATAATCTAAATAAGGGAACAGCCTTGAAAATGCCACTTAGGTAAGAGGATAAACAGGAGAGCAGGACTGATATTCACTGTCAAGGTCTTAGGAAGCTGGCTGACTAGCTGAGGGCAATGGTGCTCCACTAGTTAGGTCTTGACAATGACGATCACAGCAACTTTCATTAAAATAAGAAAATGTTTTCCTTCTTAAGAGGTGATTATTCAAACGATGGCAATTTTTGTGCCAAGAACGAAAATGATGTCATTTCTGTCTCAGCGGTTGCCATACTTCTTATGTTGCCCACAGTTGAAAATCACCTGGGTGCCATCCCCTGGTGCTGCATGCGCATTGTAACTGACTGTGAAGTGAACCCATATCTTATTAACATGAAGAAAAATGAACAGACCGCACAGCAGGATGGGGAGGCCTTTCAGCACAGGGAAGTGATACAGTCTTATCCATACTTTGTTTCACAATTCCTATTTTGAGGCCATTTAAAGTAGTTACACATTTTTTCAACACATTTTCAGACGAATTGTTACTCAAGAGTCCTGTTCAGATCCACTGCTCAATGGCTCAGAGCTATTTAGAAAAGTCAGTTTTCTCTATAGTGGAATGTGCTATCCTTGTGTTTTGCACAAGTCTTCAATAGCATTTCTTATGATGTCGCTGGTGATGGCCTTGTAACTCCTCTCTTCTGCAGGACGTCTTTGACAAAAATAATCACCTAAACAAACAGGCTTGACACCACGCTGAAGTAAGTAAAATGCTTCTTTGTTTCAACAAATTTGAATGGTCTTGAGAATAGTTCAGCTTGTCTGGAAGTTTAGCAGAAAAAAAGAGTTTGGGAAGTAAATATTCAGTTCTGCTTTCTCCAGTAGATGTCACTTTCTGTACATAGGATATCAAGATATATAAGATGCATGATATTCCTTACAATGATAGTGAAAATAGCAGTGGGTTCCAGCTATATGTACAATGTTTAAACTTTCCATAATCTTTTCTGGTGTTTGGAATCTTCAGTAAAAATGAATGTTATTAATTAACCATCTTATATGTTTCTATGTAGCTCTAAAAATCACCTTTCAGTATAACATAGAAGGCAATATTGCTAGAACCTCTTCCATAGTTACAGAGAGCTAAGCATAATTTCAAATCACGGCATTAAAATTCATTTGCCAAAAACTAGTATGGTTTCTGAGTAGTAAACAGGCAATCATTAATAATATACTTCTTTCTTATCAAGAATATAATTAAATATGAGTTACTCTAACTTATTATTTTAAGGTTATTCTTCCTAGACTTTCTGTGTTATTTCAATATTCATATACAGTTTCTTGGGCATGAGGAAAAATCTGGTTCTCTTAGATGTGTTTCACTGTATAACAAGGGAATTCAAGACTCAAATGAGAGGGAGAGAAGGGAAGGAGGAAGAAGAGAGGAAAGAGAAAGAAAGAAAGAAAGAAAGAAAGAAAGAAAGAAAGAAAGAAAGAAAGAAAAAAAGAAAGAAAGAAAGGGATTATAAATATTAAATATTTTTATGGCACCCACATGTCCAAGAATGAACATCTAAAGATGGTGAAATATTAATAGTTACAATTAGATTAGTTCTTCTTAAAATACTTCCAAATCCTCTTTGCATTTCTAAACATAAGCCTCATTATGCTGTTATATTTATATTCTGACAGAGTTGAACATCATGTTTGAGTTGTTTTAATAGATGACTAAATGACAGAGTCCATTGTTGGTACTTATTGATCCAGTCAAGATTTTGCTTGTAGCTACTCTTACTTGAAATAATAGAAAATGCTACAGAGACTTTTTAGAATGTTGTCTGGGTCACATCTGAGTCAATTGTTGTACTGACAAATGTGATGTGATAATTGCCAAATTAAACTCAAGAGAAAATTAAACAAATTAAACTCAAGAGAAAAATTGAACATTTTTATTTTTAGGTAGATCAAGCAAAATATGTGAAGTTTGGTAGCACATAATGGTAGGATACTAGAACAAAAATTCCCTAAGAAGGCAAAATAGTCATATGGCTTTCACAGAACAAAGGAATCTATCTGGTCATCAAAATAAACAACATCTAAATGGTCACTTTAGGTTTGAATTATTTTGTGTAGAGGGTAAACCCAGCGATGCTTATCTGCGGCAGAGACTTCTTGACATGTTAACTAGGAAGTTCTGTGACCATTCTTGTGTATGCTGGGTTAAAACAAAGAGATTATAGGAGTTTGGATAATGAAGGGATTTGGAGGCTTCACCTTTAGGCTACTGATTCAAATCCATTTCAGCTTTAAGAGACCTAAAGTCATGAAAGTACCCAAGGCATGTAGTTTACTTTTAATTCAGCGGGAATTAGAATCCCACTTCATAATAAAGCCTAGGGCGTGTTTTCAACTATTCAGAGCGGAGGGGTTGCCAAAAGAAAAACAAAGATTGAGCAGCAAGAATAGAAACAGAAGCACAGTAATGCACACAAACCGAATTCCTGAGGAGGAGCAAGCTCCCGAAGGCCTTCACCTAACATTGTTTCTGCTCCTCATCAACAACCCCGGTCTTACACTAGTCTTTACTGAAATGCAAATATTAATCTACAATTCTGAAAGAAAAGAACGTCGTGAATATCGTCTGGAAATGGAGGACAAATGTTTGAACATCCTGGCGCTGACCTCTTGGGCTCTGATTTGAGCCCTGGGAGCAGCCCGGCATAGCGTGCAGCCAAAGCTGTCCTCTGCAGCCGTGGTGAGCAAACGCTTCCCACCAACACTGGCTCCACGTCCTGCCTGCGGCACAGCCGGACCCTCCCAGGCAAGGAGGCCCTGCAGGATTAAACCTGGCTCTTTCTCTTTCTGTTTTTCTACTTCTTTTTCTGCTATCACATTTACTACCTTATTTAGCAGACTAGAAATGGAAACTCAGGACACTTTGAGAAAATCATTTGCTTAATTTCTTAGGTCGTATATTTTTAAAATAATGTTTTCATCATTATTTATAGTCTTACTATTTCTTTAAACAATTTTATTAGTCAATGAACACAAAAATGTGTGGCATACACGTGACAATACAAACAATTAAATCAATAAGTAAACTGGGCATCTATGCAGCCCATTCCCAATTTAAGAAATAAAACATTACAAAGTGATGTTGCCCATTGCCCCATCTCTTCCTCGTGCTTGCAAGGCAAGTGCTTATGCTAAATCCACGGCCCAAATTTAGGTGGTGTGATAGAGCGTATCTTTTTGTTTTTGTTTTTGTGCCGGGGATCGAACTCACAACCTTGCATTTGCCAGGCAGGCACTTATGCTGCTGAGCTAAATCCCCAGCCCTCTCCTAGTCTCTCTAATGAGAAAAATATTTCACAGAAATTTTGAGTATTGATCATTTGTCTAGGAAAACACAATAAATCTTTTAAGAAATTTTACACTTAAAAGCAATTTTCATCAGTTTAAAATGTTTCTTTTGTCAAGACTGTGTGTATCATTACATTTAGTCAGTAAAAAAAAAAAAATCAAAACTTTATGGAGAATAGAAATCCTTTTACCTGCATATATGAATAAAATCTCATACAATGCATTACATGTAAATTGCACTTTTAATAAATGATTATTTCAAGTGATACACTGTAAGATTTTGAATTCCAGAAATAAGAAAAACAAATATAATACATTTCTAAGGAAATGTATTATATTTCTTTTTCTGAGGTTTAATTATAAAACAAAACAAAACAAACATTGTTTTAACTCAAAGATTCAGAATCAGGATTCAGACAACTGATTTTTACATTTCTGAGCTTATTTTTAAGGGGAAGATTCTTCAAACTACCAGTCTACTCCACCAGCCCTTCTCAAAGATCTGAAGATAAGCAAATTCTGCAGGGGAGTGGAGGGTGTGTTGCAAAGTCCTTGATGAAGAGGTTCTGCAAAATAAGAGAGAGAGATTGAGACCAGAGGACCCCCGGAGGCACCCGGCCCTCTCCTCTTCATCCCCCTTTCTCCTGCATTCCAAAGAGGACTCAGATCCAGACAAGACCAGTGAGCAGACCAATCCTATTGTGTAGTTGCCCACAGCAAAATAACCACAAGCATGTACCTGCCGGTGTTGGTGTTTATTGATTAATTTTATAAAATACTGGGCTTCAATGTATTTATAAACAGGCACATTCCGTGCTCGTACGCAGCCTCCCTTGCCACCCTTATACCTCCTCCACCCCCTCCCCTGGTCGCTTCTCTGCTCTAAGTCTTCCTTCTACTTCCATGCCATCTTTTTTAGATTCCACAAATTAGGAAAACATCTGACACTTGTCTCTCTGAGTCTAGCTTATTTTGCTTAACATAGCATTCCGTCCATTTTCCTGCCAAAGACTCTGTCCTTCTTTGTGGCTGGATGCTGATCTAGATGTTGGTGAGCACATAGCCTTGCACCATTCTCTTGGCTAGAGTGAATTATGCTGTGATAACCAGGGGTTCGCAGCCAGCCCTGTACGATGCAGACCAGCCAGGCAGCACGCAGTGGTCTATCTGGGTCAGATGGTCGCTCTGTTGTTGTCTACTCTAAGAACCTCCGTACGGATTTCCACAGCACCTGTCCTGGTTTACATTCCCACCCACACTACAAAAGGATTCCTTCCCCGACTCCCAGACCTCATTATTATTTATTACTGCTCATATTCTTGACGATCGCCTTCCGAGTGGGGTGAGATTTGCCTTTCACCAGTAGAACAAGATGTTGGACATTTTGCGTGTATTTATTGACCATTTGTGCTTCCTCTTTCTTATAAAATAAAGAATTAATACCATCTAATTGTATTTTATGAGTGTACGTTTGCAGAAGATGAAGTTTACGTTCCTCTCGGGGTTCGGGTCCTCGTACTTAGCAAGGTTTGCTTCTTTTTTGATCCCCTTTTCACCCAACTCCTTCCCTCCACCTCGAAACCCCTGTTCCCCATTTTCATTCTTTCTCGTTATCACTCATGGCTCGCATTTATGATGCATAACGTTTATGCTATTGAAGTTATAAGGTTCCTGTGCACGACGCAAATTAGTTCTACCTATTTCCCTTCCCCTCCCTCACCCCGGGTCTCCCACCCCCTCCCGTTTTGACGCCCTCTGTCCCATTGCTTCTTTATATTCATCCTGCAATATGCTTCTTGTTTGTACTGTGCCTTACTCACCTGAGAGATACCATGTGATATTTGAACTCAACTCATGTTATATTTTCCAAATGCCTCCATTTTCCTGCAAATATCTCAAATTTATCCTTCTGTATAGCTGACTGGTATTTCGTTAAGGTACCGATACCACCTTTTTCTTTATCCATGGATCAGTTGGACGGTATACCGGCTGCTTCCAGGATTCAGCTGCTTTAAATTGTGCTATTGCCGGAGATTTCGCTCAGAGGCATAAGCACCTGCCTGACTAGTGTGAGGTCATGAGTTTGATCCCCAGTCCTAAAATAATAATAATAATTAGTATTATAAATCGTGCTATTATAAACATTGGTATGCATGCTTCACTGTAGTATGATGTCTTTAGCTCTTCGGGGAATATATCTAGAAGGGGAATATTTGTGCCATGTGGATTCTAATTTTAGTTCTTTGAGAAATTTCCATTCTGATTTCCACAATGATTGTACTAGTTTACTTTCCCATCAACAGTGTAGGAAGGCTCCTTTCTCACGACAGCCATGCAAGCATTCGCTATTCTTTCTGGTATAAGATGGAATCTTAGCATTGTTTTAATTTGCATTTGAGCAATGTCTGCTCACTTCACTTGTCCATTTATTGATTGTGCTATATGATTTTCTGTGTAAAGTTTTTCTGAGCTCATATCTATCAATCTTCAGTCAGAAGAGTAGCTGGCAAGGATTTTTATCCCACCTGTAGGATACCTCCCCTTTTTTGGTTGTTTCCCTTACTGTGCAGCGATTTTTCACTGTGATGTTGATTCTTGTTATTGTTTCCTGTGGTGTTGGAGTCTTGTGTGGGAAGTCTTTGCCTGTACCTATGGTTTCAAGTGGTTCCCCTGTGTTTCTTTCTAGCAGGTCTTTTACCTGGGTTTTTAGTCCATTTTGATTTTTGTATAGGGCAAGAGATAGAGATTCAGTGTCAGCCTTCTATATATCGACACTCAGTTTCCCCAGCACTGTTTATTATGTAAGCTATGTTTATCCATTGCATGCTTGTGGTTGCTTTAGGAAGAATCACACGGTGGTAACTCTGCGAGGTTTTTTCTGTGCTCTCTCTTCTATTCCGTGGGTCCTTGTGTCTCTTCTTGTGCCATTGCTGTGATGCTTTTGCTACTGTGGCTTTATAGTATACATTGAAATCAGATGTTGTGATGTCTCCCGCACTGCTGTTTTTATTTAGGATTATTTTAGCTGTTGTAGATCTTCTGCGTTTTCACAAGAATTTTAAGGTTTTTTTTCTTTTTGTAGTTCTGTGAACGGTATCATTGATATTTTGGTGAGGATTGCACTGAACCTGTAGATCACTTTTGTTAATGTGACTATTTTGACAATATTAAGTCTGCCAACCCATGAACATGGGAATTCTTTCCATCTGCCACATCTTTAATTTTGTTCTTCAGTGTTCTGTAATTTTCACTGCACAGATCTTGCTCCTCTTTGATTAGGTCGATTCTTAAGTATTTTTAAACTACCTGATGGACTTGTTTTCCTGAATTTTTTCTCAGATAGTTAAGTATTGATATATAGGAAAACTATGAATTTTTAAATGTTGACTTTTTCTTTTTTTGAAAAAGGGTCTCACGATGTAGTTCAAAACTGGCCATAAACTCACTATGTGTCCCAGACTGGCCTTGAACTTGTGGCAACCTTCCTGCCTCAGCTTCCCAAGTGCTGGGATTACAGGCATGTGTCACCAAGCCTAGCCAAAATGCTGATTTTATAGTCTGTCTGCTTCTTTTTTCTCTAGGTGCACAGACACATACAGTCTTTGTATCTTGATTAATGTCATTGACCCTGGAGTTAACTTTCTACAACTTAAAATGAAAATATTAAAAAATAAATGAAACAAGTAAAATGAAAATATTTGTTTAGCATGTAGGAGTACCTGTCAAAATGTACCAACAAAATACAGTTTGTGAGCATGGTGTGGTGGCACATGCCTATAATCCCAGCATTCAGGAGGCTGAGGCAGGAGGATCATTGCAAGTTTGAGACCAGCCTGAGCTACAAAGTGAACTTGAGGCCAGCCTGAACTGCAGAGTGAGACCCTGTCTCTAAAAGACAAAAAAAAAAAAATACAGTTTATGATTATTTTACATAAAATGTTAGATGAAAACTCAGTATTGTGCTAAAATTAAAATGTCCAAAATTCACATATGTTATCAGTATGGTTGTTCTTTATTTCTGTTTAATGTTATTGAGAAATTTCCAAAGCCTGAACCCTAAAATAAGAAAATGAGGCATCCATTGTTATGGTTGTGAATGAGACTTTTGATAGACTGATTACCAATGCCAAATGTGACAAGAGTGACAACAGATTTAGGAGTAACATTGCCAACTTAATAAAAAAATACAAATATTACTAATGATTAGTTTCTCTAATACCCGAAATAATTTGAAAGCATTAAAGGTGTTACCTTTAGTATTAGAGTGGTTGTATAATAACCTTTATTACAATACCACTTATATTTCTACTCAATATATTTCAGAAATATTTTCAACTTCTTATCCTAAAGTTTATGTTACTACTACATTCGTTTTTTCCTTTCTCTACAGCTATATTCCAAGCTGTATTCTTTTGCTTGGATTGATTTCCCTCTCTTCAAAGTTTGCCCTTTGATTCCTTTAGATGGTACTACCACACTGAGATGAGTAAGCCAGGGTTTTTCCTTCTTTTATTTCTCTTTTGATGAGTTTCAATTTTCCACAGAAATCATTCTAAACTGTTCAGTATGGCATTTAAGTAAATCTTCTAATTTCTCAGGCTTCTCCTCAATTACTACAAAATCTGTGCTCTTTCTGTATCTAATATATAATCATTTCACCTGCCATAAAATTTCCTACACCGACTGTGCCCTCTCTTGTCCTTGCCTGCTGAAATCCTACTGGACTCCCAAACTAAAGTACTGATTCTATTTGTAACATATGAGCTAATCCCTATTTAATCTATTTGTAACCTATGAGTTAATCCCTATGAAGCACTTTGGTGATGTTTATAATGTGTACTGCCTTATATTTTAATTATGAAAGATGTAAGTCTTATTAACTTTCCTGATCCCTGGATGAGTTTTATACCTGATAACCCTTTAATGTGTGGAATAACATAAAGTCAGTATAGTATTTGTTACATTTAATTAAATAGTGGAATAAATATGACAAAAAAGAAACACCATCATCTTTTGTCTAGGTTTTAAAAAAAACTTTGTGAGTTTATTATTTGGATGGATAATTTATTATAAACTTACAAGGTCTTTTCAAAGAACATTCACTTTGTATATTTCAGAGTGCCACGAATTGTGATGAGTCCACAATTCAAGGGTCTTCTAAAAAGGAGACAGGCGTTCAACCCCAATTTACCACACTACAAGAACATAAAGAATCAGATAATTTTAAAACAAAATGCCCTGAAATCACAGAGAAGGAAGAGCAATTTATCCCTGGGGAGAAGAGATCACAGAAAGGTATCGCCTGCACTAGAATCTCTAGAGTAGACGTGGAAAGAGAACTGCTGGCCAAATGATGTTGATGCTAAGGCGAGTGCGGGTCATGTGTGTGACACACTGCTCAACACTCAAGTGCATCATGTGGTTGAACTACAACATGATGGTGTCCCCAGGAAGCATATGGCTTCATGGCCCTCCCGAGAGAGCAGGCCTGGCTGAGGGGTGTAAAGATCATGTGAAGTAGTTGTCCGGACATCACATATAAAATCAGTTAAAATTAGAGATATTTCCCCTTCCAACTTACCTTTTCTAGGTCTCCCGTCTATAAAGTTTTTAGAATCCTTTTTACACCTCTACTTACAAGGAGAAGCCAAAAATATGGCAACTCTCACCATCCCAATATTTACTAGAATAATTATGGAACAAAATAATTTGCAAATCAGAATTATCAAACCACAGAAAATCTTAGCAATTATCTTTTAATTGACGATCATCATCCTCTCTCTTTCTCTCTCTCTTTCTCTCTCTCTATCTTTCTCTTTCTCTCTCTCTTTCTCTCTTTCTCTTTCTCTTTCTCTTTCTCTTTCTCTTTCTCTTTCTCTTTCTCTTTCTCTTTCTCTTTCTCTTTCTCATGCTAGGGATCAAACCCCAGGTCTTTCACAGCTAGGCAAGTACCCTACCACAGCGTTATACCCCCCAGAGCCAATTTTCAAACTTTTAATGTCCATTCCCTTTCCTCACATTACATTTTGCAATTATCAATATGTAAACCAGACACAAAAGTAGTAAGTTGTTTGGACCTTGAGCTCCACGCTTGTCTTCCTCCTCCTCCAAGACCCCTGCCGATTCTTTGCAGACTTGGGCATTGAGGCAAACTGTGAGCTCTTGACCCACTCCTCTTTTACATTAGAGTTATACAGATTTAGAGAACTCGGAGTATAATGTACCAGTTCACCACAGCAGTAGTGGCCGAAAAGGAAATAGAATTCCCTTAACTGCCACTCTGCTGCTCTTCCGAGATAAAATTAATTCTATTTACATAGCAAAATGAGCATAAAGTCCAAGGGTCTTCCAAGGTGACATTTAGGATAGAGATTGTTTCTGTTTCATGATAAGACTTTATTGGAATTGACTAATTTATTGGTAAGTAATTCAGAATCAGTGCTGTCTTTTATTTTACTCTATCTTTCCTTCATTTTGATATTGAATTACCAGAAATGACAGCTCCCACCTTCTCCACTTTCTTCATCCTGCATAAGGGGGAAGGTTAAAGAAATTTATCTCAGTGATGGCATTGCCTCGTCTGGCATTTTTCTGCTATTGAAATTGCAGTTCAATGTAATATCTCCCCAGTTTATAAAAGTAGAAAAAAATTGCAATGACTTTCCTCTTGTAGATTATGAGGAAGGGACACAGTAATGTTTAGTTTTCTTGGCTATTCCAAAATGGTATGCTTTAATTTAATAAATGAATGATTTAAATTACACACACATACCTGATGAACAACTTATTTGAAACCATCAAATGTATAGATATTATAAATTATCCTCCATGTCCAGAAAGTTTAGTAACTACAACATCATGGGAATAAAATATTTTGGAAGAAAAAACATTGTTTTTCTCACTAAATCATTATTTTTTTCATCACCAAGCCAAATACTGTGGTTAGCCAATGTTAAGGAGGTTTGGATAATTTAAATGGTCTCATACTAATATGATTGAAGACATTTGCAGCGTTCTGGGAGGCTGAGGCAAGAGAATTTCAAGGTGCAGCCACATCTGGGCAGTTAATCCACTTAGTGAGGCCTTGTCTTAGAAATAATTAATTTTTTAAAAAAGGGTTGAAAATGTTTATCAATGTGAAGGCCCGGGGTTCAGTTTGCAGTGCCATGAAATAAATAGATTAAATAAATAAAGGGTTAGCAACTACAGAGAGTCAAGAAACATTTTATTATCATACAAAACTTATAAGATTTTTGATTTAAAAAAATGACAAGCCATACAATATGGCTTGTAAATACAATGCTAAATAGTCACAATCAAAACTAGAGAATTACAACTGTAGACTTCAATGGAGACCTTAAAAATTACCTTGTCATTGCTTTTGGAACTTGAAGACATACTAATAACTTTCAGATTCCTAATAACTCAGAGATCATTTGAACTTGTTTTCTAACAGAGGGGGATAGATGAAATGTAAAAGTCTCCTGAATTGTGCCTCCCAGATTTAGAAGCCTGCCTTAAAGTGTGGCCTAACAAGAAGATAGAGATCAATTTTCCAAACAGAGCATAATCCCCACCCTCTTCCAAATTAGTGCTTTCATGCCATGATATATGGATGACGTCACTCACTCCATTTGTCATGCAAGAAAGTGGAACACAGTAAAGAGGCTCACAGAGTAGCATCCTAGAGAAACAGCTCATAATTTACAAATAATAATCCAAATACAGACTTCTAAGACATGTGAATCAGGAGTGTTTCCACTCTAAGGCAAGCTCTAACAAGTCTTTAACTTATAAATTTTAGCCTTATCAATATCACTCTATACACATGCTATACATGCTTAGACACACTTCCCAGAAAATAATCACCAATATCAAATCAATGACTAGTCACTTGCCAGACAAAATGAAAAATTTTTCTTTAAATTGCAAGTTTCCTATGTTTTACACCTCCAATCATTTCCAAGTGTTCTTAAAATTGTCATCACAGTACATTCTACTATTACCGAGTATCAAAATGTTCTTTTCTATCTTTTTTTAAATTTAATTTAATTGGGGGGGGCAGGGTCTCATTCTATAATCCAGGCTCGTCTTATACTCACTGTGTAGACTGGCCTCAAATTCATAGCAGTCCTCCTGCCTCAGACTCCTGAGTACTGAGATTACAGACCTATGATACCATTGCCCAGCTTCAGTTTTGTCACAAAGTATTCTGTGTGTGTGTGTGTGTGTGTGCCGGCGATTGAACTCATGACCTTGCATTTGCCAAGCAGGCACTTATGCCGCTGAGCTAAACCCCCAGCCCACAAAATATTCTTAACACTTTCTCTTCATCTATTGCCCTCTAAAGAGAAAAACATTCACCAAGACTATATTCTATCCACTGGAAGCTTTTGTTTTTGTTTTTTTAATGAAGAGATTTAAAGTTGAATCATTCTCTAAAGTTCAACTTTAGAGTAGGCTTAATGTTGTCCACTTGTAATCTGAGCACTCAGGAGGCTGAAGCAGGAGGATCAGCATGAGTTCAAGGCCAGCCTGGGCTACATAGTGACTTCAAGGTCAGTGTGAACCACATAGTGAGCCAGAGAGAGAAAGAGGAGGGAGGGAGGAAGGGAGGGAAGGTGAGAGAGAGAGGGAGAGGGAGAGGGAGAGAATGAGTTTTGTATTGTGGACACTTAAAGGAATCCTTGTGGATTGACTTCTATTTAGCAAGGCAAGTGAGGCCCCCTCAGGCCTACATCCGAAATGCTGTCTTTGAAAAGGAAACCTGTCTTGGGTGGAAAATATGACGTCCATCACTTTCTACCTGGCTGGTCGCCAAGTGTGCAAGAAATTGCAAAAACACAACATAAAAAACAGAATATTTATGTTTCTTCCTCCTTCATCAGATACACAATATTTTTTCTCCTATGTCACAAACACTGTAACCACAATTTACAAGTATATGCACAATCAAACTGCTATTGATTTAGCAGTGCTTCCCTTTGATGTCCCTTGCCTTAACCTCATTTATAAAGCTGTTTTGCATTATTTCAAACTGTCAATGATTTGTGACTCATGAATATTCAAATCTTATTTGCACTTACCTTTTTGGTATGCATGCTTACTTGCAATATGTCTCTATATTTGCCCTTTTGTATTTATTTGTGGACTGTTTTATTAAAATAATACTCTTTTAAAAGCGTAGTAAGTCTATTTAAAAACAACGGGAGTCATTGATGATTGAGTTTTCCCAGTATGGCACTGTTTCTATATTTCATTTCTTAGCAAGTGGAGTCACTCTGCTATCACAGTCTTAGTATTAAAAATACCCAGGCTTTGGCAAGTTGATGTCAATTTTAGGCGGATAGGTTTATTTTGCTGGACTGTTTGTCTAGGAATAAGTCAACAATTTTTAGATGAACTCGAGCCTCACACAAGAAGGAAAGAAAGAAAGGATTATTTCTGGTGGAAAAACAAAAAGTTCCTACAGAACTGAGCCCTTCATGTCAGCATGGATCAACTTTTCCACTTACATTGTGGAATGCAAGAAATGAAACCCAATGCTCTCAAGCACTAAAAAACTCTTTTAGATGTCTCTCAGATGATGATAGCTGAGGGAGGCACCCGGGACTTTGTGGACTGCAGGCATGACACTCTTGATTGAAGCTCCAAAACAGCAGAGCAGGGAGCCACCTGCCTCTGGAATAAGCAGAGGTTATTCTTGCAAAACCTGTTCAGGGGCAAATGGAAATGCTGTGTGAAAAAAAAAAAAAATAGAATAAAGAACATCTCTTTCATAATTGATTTCTGGACTTAAATGTGATTTCTAAGAAAATACAAGTAATTAAATGCCCTTCTCTGCCAAAAAAAATCAAATATTTATGATTTATGCCAGTGAGTAAAATAGAAATATAGTTTATAACTTTTACAATGTAATAACTGCAGGTTTCTTTAATTTGAATCATGCCAAATTTCTAAAGTGCCTTTGAAGCTGTAAAGAAGTTATTTGTCACTCATTGCTTCCTGTTGCACCATAAAGTCATCCCCAAATCCACTAAATGATTCCGTACCATGAATGGATGAATACAGGTCTCAGTTCATATCGTCCAACAAATAACACACTTTGATTTTACAGAATCTCTCAGTGCACCTCAACTGTACATACTCTCTCAGTTAATATAATCTCCAAATCTCAAAAGCTTCTAGATTTCTAACTAGTCTTTTTCTAGGCATTTTTTTTGTTGTTATTTAGAAACCCAGGTATTTATTACAAGAAAAATATTTGGTTGCTGTGATATTTTACATGTGTTTAAATTGATGTCCTTTGCCTAAAAGAATGCATAATGTTTTTCCCACTTTATCTTTTTTATGATGGCTGATATCATTATTATTTCCTCCATTTTAAAAACCAAACATTACAAATTCACTGGGCCCCTAATCTGCTACTCAGAGTTATCTGTGAGGAAACCACTTCCATAGGAAGCTATTATTGTACATATAACTAAATGGTTTATTACATCCTGATCTGTGACCCCTGAATCAGAAGTCTTCTCCCTAGAAGATAGAAAGCTCTTTTAAAGATATGTTCTCTGGCATTACATTCCCTGATTCTACTGTTCACTTACTGCATAAATTAGAACAAGTTGCCTGATCTCAAGAAACCTCAAGAGTGTCACATAGGAGGCAGGGACGATAAAGGTGCCAGCCTTAGATCGTTAGGAGAGTTTTCAAATGTAAACTTTAGCACACTGGCTAGAGAGTCGGTGTGTAACGTGAAACGCCGTTCCCACAGCTCCATTTTCATACCCGAAGTGGCAGTAAGACTCCAGTTGATTTCATTTGGAGTGGTCAGAACCCCTGCATGCCTCCTCCACTGGGTCTCCGCAGCACAGTAAAAATACTAGTTCCTCTCTGCAAGGTTGGGATTTCCCCCCAGTCAAGGATGACTTCAGAAGCCCTGGTGAGGTTTTCTGCAGAGCCATGGAAATATAATGTGAAGGAAGTTTGCAGGGGCCTTCTCAATTTTTGTTCACATTTCTTTGCACAAAGCATCCAGGTGAAGAGAAACAGACACACTTTCTGCGTGTGGTTTAATAACACAGGAGGCTCGCAGCTGATGTGGCTATCTGACCAGCAGCCTGAGAACAAGGCTGGTGCACGGAAGACGGCAAAGCCAACAGAGTGAAAGGGAAAGGGAGAGAGAGGCCGCCTGCCTCTTACCAGTGGATGACTTTATCTTTTATTGCCTAAGCCAGGCAGCATTTGGTTTTGTATTCCTTGCAGCCCAAAACACTTGCAATAATTCAGGAGGGAAGCCAAGGAGCCTTCCAGGGCCTGGGTCCTCGTGGGTGGAGACACTAGGGCAGCCCCTGCAGCCTTTCCCTTGACGCCGCCCCGCCGTGCTTTTCAGTGGGCCTGGCTTTCTGAAAAAATTCAGAGCAAATCCTGCCATATTTCTGTAGAACTCCTGGAGTGCTCTTTCTGTTTTTCTAAAGAATGCCACCCCTCTGCCATGCTTCTGTGTCTCATCTCAGGTCCACAGGATGCAGAATTTTAGTCCTCACATAGTAGTCTGAATTTTCTATTCTTTGCCTTCTAGAAAATCACAATCTAATATAGAATGGCATCACATATGTATATATAATTCAAATAGTGTACGAAAATTCTTACTTGTTTTATGATTTTATGTTTCTATTTCTGGTCAGTTAATCTATTTTACCTAAAACTAAATCGATGTCCTTATGTGTAATTTTTCATATAGAAGAGTAAAGGCAGTTTGCTTTGGCTCTTAGGATTCTGTATAATTGATTCTATGACCAAAATAAGCAGTACCCAATAACAGTGCACTTTTCACACAGAACAGAGTCAGTTCAGTGTTTCTCCACCCTCTTCTCACCCCATCTGCCCCAAGAAATTCGAGATTTAATCTTATCAGGAGCCCTCAGGATCATAGTTCCAGTCCCCCTCTGATCAGGCAGTGAGAGAGGAGACCAGGTAATTCCCTACAACCGTAAAACACATAGAACCAGGGGCTGGAGACATTCTCAGATACTATCTACAGGGCCAGCACCAATGATGCCCGAGACATGCTGAGGGACACGTCACGGGGACCCAGTCCTCCAGGTCCCAGGCCAGCACCATTTCCACCACCCCCCACACCCCTGGGGCACAGCGGCTCTTCAGGGTCCAGATGGGTGTATCGCTGCTTAGTCTGCAGAGTGGCCCTTTGTGACTAGCTCTGTTTCCACGCTAGCTGTTTCATATCTCAGTTTTATGGGTTTTATTTTAAAACTGTATTTTAAGACATAGAAAGGGAAGTCACTGGCCCATCTTGCTGTTAAGAGTCTTGTTGATCATAAAATATTAGGAATAAAAAGAAAGCATGAACACAGATGCCACTGCTATTTAAAATGTAGGATTAGAAGATGAAAGTGCATTGTTACACAAGAAGTTTTTAAAAACTTACAAGGACCAGATAAATCCATATCAAATAACATATGGAGAATGACTCAAGAATTAGTAAATGTGAATTGCTGAATAATAGTTATTTAAAAAATTGAATTAGTCATCAAGAACATCTTTTTTAAAAAGTCAGTATTATATTAGAAGTAAATCCCATCAAGTTTTTAAGACATAGAATTTTCAATTGTATACTAATTTATCGAGGGAATAAAAATGAGAAAAAACTCTCCCTAATTGTAACTCAAGCCAATAAAACCTTATATGAAATTAAGCAAGAATGTTGAAAAATTCAAGAAAAAAATACAAGAAAAAAGACAACTGGCTTTTCTTTCATGGCAATGGGAAATGCAAAAATCCTAAAATATATTAACCTAAATTTAGTTTTATACAGTACAGTATCATCATCAACATGGAGGTAGCTCAGAAACACAAAAATAGCCTAATATTTTGAAAGACTACAAATATATTATCTCAAACAACAGAATGAAGGGGAAATAATCTTTTTATTACAGGTAAGAATCACATAACAAGCATAACACTCATTTAAAAAAATAACTCTCAGTGAACTAGGCATGAGGGGGATTTCCCAGTGTAATATACATTATTATGAATTAACTTCAGTAAATAGCATGCATCACAGAGATATGCAAGAAACTCTCTACTTCAAGTTAGACTGGAGAGAATTATGTTTACTATTTGAGAGTATTCCCTGGGCCAGAGGGTGACTCAGTAGCAAAGCACTTGCCTTGCAAGAACAAGGCCCTGAATTTGATCTCTAGTACCAAACAGACAAAAAAAAAAAAGCCAGAAAAAAACACTTTTTTTCAAACTTGTCCTTGGGACCTCATTTTGATAAGGTAATAATAAAAGAGCAAAAAAAGAGGAAGAAAGGCATGAAAGAAGAAAGAGGAGAATGAGAAAAGGAAGAAGAAAGGAGGGAGGGAAAGAAAGAAATGAAAGTCGTAGGGCTGAAAAGGACCAAATAAAATTGTTTTCTACAGACAATACCCTTAAGAGCCCTGCAGGCCACTGGATTTATATGGGGAGTTGGTATGTGGGCTAAATCACCAGGCAAGCAGTGGAGCTGAGACATTGATTATCTACATTGAAAAAATGAAAGTAGGGTCTAACTTCACCCCTTCACACAAAATCAATTCCCTGTTAGCAAAGAGTTAAGTAAAGAGGAAAAATGAATCAAATTTGTTATGGAAATGTGTAGAAAAACATCTTTATAACTTCAGAGCACAAAATAATCTTTTATACAAGACACACGAGGTATAAACCACAAAAGAAATATTGATTATCTATTCTGTGGTAAATTTTTAAATACTTTGTTCATCAAAACACATATCAAATAAAGGGAAAATGAGCTATAAATTGGAAGGAGATATTTATGCAAGGCATTCACAAATTAATGATATAAAACGACCTCAGTGTAAAAATGGAGGAACCACATAAACAAGTACTTTATGAAAGAGAAACTGTGAATAAAGAAAATTTATTCAAGGTGTTCAACACCATTGATTTAGAAAATGAACATTAAAAACCAGAGTGAGGTACCTTTCTACCCGCAGAGGATGGAGCAGGGGAGGAGGAGGAGCTAAGGGGAGGGGATGTGAGCTGGTGAGATGTCAGGCGTTGCTAGCACGAATGTAAGTTAGTATCCTCACTCCGAAAGATAATTCAAGTTATTGTGGAGAGTTGACTGAATATCAAAAAAATCAAAGACTTTGATGAAGCAGAAAGTAAAATCATATGAGAGTGAAGCGGGTGAGAATAAGTAGGGTTTCTGAGTAGCTTGGCTCAATAAAAGGAGGAAGGAGAAAACAAATTTAAAAGGAGGGAAAGAGAAACAGATGGCAAGAGAAGGGCTGAAAAGAACTAGTTATGCTCTTCAGTGCTTCCATAGAGGGTGGGGGCATCTGTAGTTTGGAGCATAAGTGCAAACTGTATAGACTTGGAACTTCTCTCTTAAAAATCAACTGTTTAGCCAGAGAAAAGTGATGACAGACTTAGAGGGGCACTGCCATAGAGTGCATGTCAAAAAATTCAAAAATAGGCGGAGTGCTACACACCTGTATGTTAGGTATGCAGAGCATCACAGACGCAAGTCCAACCTGGGCAGTTTAGCAAGACTGACTTAAATTTTTCAAAAGGGCCAGGCATGTATTTCAGTGGTAGAATACTTATGGATAGCATGTGTAAATCTGTAGGCCTGATCTCCAGTATTATTTTAAAAAATAAGATGCTCTAGGGTATTGATACAAATGAATTCATCTTTCCAACTATTTTCAAGAATATATTCTAAGAAAACAGTAAGGATTCGAAAATTCTTCATGTCCAAAGCTGCTCATTTCAAAGCTCATGTGGAAGTGAAAAAAAAAATAGATAAATTTTGTGACTGTTTCATAGCTTTTTGTTACTCTAACAAGATACCTCAGATAATTAACTCATTGAGGAAATTAATTATTTTGGCTTACAGTTTTGGAAGTTTCTGTTCAAGCTTGGGCAGACTCATCACTTTGGAACCTGAGGCCAGGCAGCACACCATAGCAGGAGCACATGGCCAAGCAAAACTACTAATCCCCACGCCAAGGAACAAAGAAAAAAAAAAGGGGAACAGGTCCCACAGTCCCTTCATGGGTACTCCAGTGACCTGAAGATCTCCCTCTGGCCTCCACCTCTCAAAGATTTGTCCACTCCCTCATAGGGCCATGCTTGGGAGGACTTCCAGGGACAATTCAAGATCTGAGCCATAGCAGTGTCTGGAGGAACAGAAAAACAAATTATAATTTATTTCATGACTTCTATTTAAATTGATAATCATAATCAAATACCTTAGTAGGATGCAAATTTTATGTAAAGTACAATTACAAAGAAGGTGGTATTTATAGAAAAATGCAAAGAAATATATAAAATTTTGGCTGCAATTGTGTTTGGACATTTTGCCTATGAGTCATTTTTTTTTTCAGTTACCTACTTTTCTGTATTGCCATACTGTCCTAAGTAAGTATATATTTTAAAACAGAAAAAAATATGTGTATCCATAGATACATTTCATTCCATAATACATTTCATAATGCTTTATTAGGTGGAAAATCAAGTAAATTGAACTGTTAGAATGGCAGAAAAATAATTACAAAGTCAGTGAAGATAATAAAAGTCACAATAAAGAAAAAGCAGTTTATTTTAATAGAGTAAGGGTGTGACTTTTAAGTTAGAAAAAGAACCTGAATATCTACATTGAGATATTGGAAAACATTTTCAGTTCCAAATGGTAGCCATAATTGTGGTTGATTAAAATGGAAATATATGCACACATACATATATACATATGCACATATATACACACATACATAATTAATTGTGAATGTGGATGAATTTTAAGATGTGGTGCGGACAGAAAGAAAAATGAGGGAGAATCAAGAGGTGATCATTGGGGTTGGTGGACAGGAACGACCTGAATGAGAATCAGCCTGGGTTATGTGATTGCGTAGTTCTTATGAGAGGACACAAGTATTTGGCCGTGTCACTATGGTAAATTATACTTAGGCATCAATTATAATTGAGATGAAAATGACCAATTTTGTGATGAATACATATGAATAACCTGTTTAAATTGTTATTTTCTTTAGCATGTCCAACTGTATCCTAGGTTTTGAAATAAAAGATGATGTTCGATGTTCCTCTTCCATATGTGGGTTCTAACTCTGGTTTTCAGACTTCTTGCTTATATCTGAAACCAACTTGGCTGAAGTCATTATATAAACAAGGCCTAATCAGTAAAGTCCATTCCTAAATTCGATCTTCTTCTAAAGTGACATTTTCCAAAGAGCCTGTGTATAACCTCACCTTTTGAATTTATCCTACTTTCTCTAGTATACACTCCAGTCACCAAGGGAAACATTATTTAAATGTTTCTCAGTTCCACAAATACCTGCCGTGGTAAAGTGAAATGCACTATTACTTATGTTTGTTTTACTACCAATATTTATATTATTCAAAACCTAAACATTCGTAAATGGACATCACCAGTAATTTGGGAAGATGTAGAAGCCTAAACTGGCTGGCTGGAGACAGACTGCTCCTTTCTCTGACTCGGTTCCAACCCAGGTCGGCCTCCTCCCCTCGCCAAGCCCCTCCCCCGCCTTGGTCTCCTCAGCTTTGCAGGAGTCTCAGTATATTTCTACCTCGCCTCATACTGAAGTTCTACCACACACCTGCCTCTGTTTCCCTTCATGAACAGGAATCCATTTATTCATTATTCTTTATATGTCAACAGCTGTAAGAGTTCTTGGAGAATACTGCAATCCAACAAATATTTCCTGGAATGATAGAATAAAAATAGGAATTAATGGTTAAACAATTTCCAATAGATTACTAGTTATAAATTTGCTGAGTATCTGCTGAGCAGGGTGATCTTTCCTACATGTTGATAGCACAGTAGTATAGTCTAAAAAAATTATAAACTTCATACATAATCTAGGCTATGAATCCAAGCCTTCATTTGACAGTTAACTCTAGTATATGCTATATATCTTAGAAATATTACTCTGCCTCCTGATAAAATTTCCAACTTGTGCTCGTACATTGGTTTTTAACCTGTGGGTGCACATTGTTGTCTTTGTTGCACAACTGCTCTATTCTTAGTGAAATCCGGATTCTAAATCCGCGCAGCATGCTTTAGTTTAGCAAAAATTTAACAGAAACAAACACAATGACACAAGGCAGATACTTATACTCTGCATCTCTCTCTTTAGTTTATCTTTTTCTCCAACATCTATGAGAAAACAATCCCTCCCCTCTGTTCTGTTCAACAAGATGCTCTGGAAAAAGCAGGAAAGTCTGATCCACAGCCCAGGGATCTTGTGCCAGGGTTATTACTACTGTGTGTTAATTAGACGCTGAGTACACACCCTAACTGCTTTGGGTCTTCACGTCCTCACACAGAGAACGAGAGAGTTGTACTAAGTGATAATTGTAAAACTAGCAGACAGTCCTGTTTATTAACCTTTCCCTATATGTAAACAACTGTAGCAAGTGCTTTCTATGCACAATTTCATTTCATTTTAATCATCCAAACACTTTAATAAGGTGCAATATATCGATCAGTGTCCAGTAGTAAACAGATGGTACACATCAAATTGGGTAATTTGAGATTTGCTTAATAAAGGAACTATATTTAAACGGTGTGGGCAGGGTGTTAGGAAACCACAAGGGACAGGGCAGTACACCCAGGGTGCTAAGGCGGAGGTGCAGACAGAGAACCCTGGGAACAGAAGTGCAAGACCACGGCAAGCAGGGAACTGGCCCACGGGGACCTTTGGAATCAACACTGAGACCTTCCTCTACCATCGCAGACAAATCCAACAGGAAGCGTGGGCAAAGGCAACATCCTAAAACCATTCATGCCAGCCTCCAGGGTCACAGAGTAGCATGGAAAAAGTGAAGAATGGATGTGGAGTGGCCAACACAAAAATGTCCATTAATATAAAAGGCTCTTATTGCCATTTTATGAATGAGGTCATTTATTGAGGCTCAAAGGAGTTAGGTAACTCAGGCAACAAAAGTAAAAATAGACAAATGGGATTGTATAAGACTAAGAAGTTTTTGCGTAGCAAAGTAAACAATCAGCATAGTTAAGACACAACCTAGAGAATGGGAGAAAATATTTGCAAACTATTCATCCACAAAGGGATTAATATTTAGAATAGATGAAGAACTCAAGGGCTGGGGATACAGCTCACTGGCAGAGCCCTTGCCAAACATCCACCAGGCCCTAGGTTTGAACCCCAGTACCCCCCATCCCCCCAAAAAAGTTATCACAAATAATAATAATTATTCAATCAAAATGAGCTGAAGATCTGTATAAGATGCTTTTCAAAGGAAGACATATAATTTCCTACAAGTGTAGATGGATGATAAATACTGCTCATCATCAAGGAAATACAAACAAGATCTCATCTCCCTCAGCTATAACAGCTATTATAAACAAAGATAAAAGATAACAAATGCTGGGCGGCCGGGGATACAGCTCAGCAGCACTGCACCTACCTGGCAAGCGCAAGGTCCTGAGTTCAATTCCCGGTACAAAACAAACAAAAAAAAAGACAATAACAAATGCTGGGCAATGCAGAGAAAGAGACACACTCATATACGGTTGCTGGGATGAAATTTCGTACTGGCATTATGGAAAAAGCGTGAAGCCTCCTTTAAAAAATAAAGACAGAACTTCTATATGATCTGGCAGATACATAAGTACTGGTTATGCATCTAAAAGAAAAAAATCATTATTTCAAAGAGATTCCTGCACTCCTATGTTTATAGCAGCGCTATTTCCAATAGCCAAGATGTGAAATAAACCAAGATATCCATCAATAAATGGACTGATAAGCAAAATGTGGTGCATATACACAAGGGAACATTGTTTTGCCAGAAAAAGGACAAAATCCTGTCCTTTACAGAACACAGATGGGACTGGAGGTCACCATGCTAAGCTGAAAAGCCAGACATGTAAAGACAAATACAATGTTCTTGCTTGTTTGTGAAAACAAACAAGAGAAGTTAATCTCATATGAGAATGGAGTGGAATGGTAGTCACTAGAGACTGGCAAGAACAGGGTGAGAGAGGATGTGAAGAAATCAAACCAGGAGAGCCGATAAGAGAGAGTCATTCTGGTTTTCTATTCCGCAGTGGGGCAACTGGTGGTCATACCATCTGTGATGTATTTCACAGTAGCTAGAAAAGTTCATTGTTTCCAGCATGTAGAAACGATTCATGGTGGAGGAGATGGATATACCCATTATCTGGATTTCACCATTACACACGAAATAGTATCAAATATTAGAGATGTACAAATATTATGTCTCAAGGACCAAAAAAAAAAAGAAGAAGAAGAAGAAGTTAGGTAACATAAGTAACAGTACACAGCGTGAGACAGACCCAGAACCCAGTCTCTTCCTATCAGTCTCTGGAGGCTCCTGAGGGCTCCTCAGTGTCCCAAGTTCCTGTCTGTCTTTCTAGGGTTTCTCTGTCTCCGACCCTAACAGCTGCTGAGGTGACCTGATTCAACCTTCTCCTGCAGAGCTGTCTGAATAACAGATCTCTTCACATAGGACATGAGCCTTGTAGAACTGGCGGCCACTTTTGAAAAGCTAGTGCCCTGTGTGCCCATGTGTTCTTCCCAGCACCCTCGCCTGTATCCTGCATGTAATTTTGATCTACAGCCCTGAAAGAGACACTGGAGTGGACAAAGTTTGCAGAAAAAGGAATAGAACAACATTTCCCCCAAAACAATGCTGAAAAGAAATGAATAACTGGGATGGGGAAAAGAGAAAAGAAAAAGGTGGGAATATATATATATATATATATATATATATATATATATATATTAGATATTTATACTACTAATCTCTATTATTTCATCAAAAAGAACTATTTGTTCTTTCACTGAATATTTTTTCATGCCTATATATTGTAATCTGAGCAACTGATTTGAAGACAACAATAGGCAATATATTAAACACTATTAATCTCTTGTTACTTTGTCTTGAAATTCTGCATCATTGCTTTTATTCTTTTTTTGTTTTAAAATTTTTAAAAAGTAATTTTTAATGGCTTCTTCTAATATGCCTTCCAAATAAAGGAAAATTAAAGAATTTTCTTTTTCCATAGGGTAGTCTAGAGTATGGAAGTATCTCCTTGTTTAATATTTCACTTTTTGAAGCTTCAGATATACATAACCCATCACAACCTGAAGCTATGAAGTGAAATATTCAAGAACAAAACAATTCCTAAATTCACTAGTTTTATTACAGTATATTGTTATAGCTGTGGTGTTTACTATTATTGTTATTATTACTGTGCCTAATATATAAATTGAGCTCCCTTGCATATATCTGTACAGGGGAGAAGATAGCACTGTGTAGACAGCATTCAATGTCACCGTATCTTCAGTCCGCGACTTCCACTCGGGCTCAGAACGCATCCCACATGGGCGGAGGAGTTTACGCTAGCTCCCTTTGGCATCAGAAGTGGGACTAAGGAAGGGGAGCTAACTGATTATTAGATTCTCTGATTCCATGTGCTGAGTTACAGCACAGACCAAGCCTGTGCCAGATGTGTTCCAGCAGACTAGAGAAAAAGAGGGAAGAATCCAAGATGTTTAAATGAGGCCACACTAAAAACCAGCACCGGGTGTATCCTCCCATAGCCCTGTGAGGGCCCTTAAGATAAAAAAAAAAAAAAAAAAAAAAGGAAAGGAAATCTCATAGAGCCAATGGTCAAACGTTGTTAATTACTCATCAGGTGAGAATTAAATGTGCTTAAGAAGGAAGGAGTACTTACCTGAGGTCAAGGGGCCCATTCTCAGTCTGTCTGCTCCTCTGTCAAATAAAAGATAAAGGTCCCACTCAGGACTCCTCCTCATGGGAAACGTCCCCAACAAGACTTCCTGGCCTACGGACAGGTGGTATCCCAGTGAGGACTCAGTATTAGGAAATACAAAGCAAGTCTTCTCTAAAAGCCAAAGGGTTATGAACTGTGATCCAGGGCTTCCATGTCCAACCTTCTATGTCCCTTCAAACCCAGACTCTAACTCAGCAAAATTTGCAGTAGGACTTCCTGGACCACAGCAAGGTGAAGTTAAAACCAGAACAGGTGTTCTGTGTCCCAGGTCAGGTCACCTGGGGCCCTGAAGGGGCTGGAGTGATAGCTCAGTGAGGACTTAAGAGACTATTGAGGATGTATAGTGACTCAGCTTGAATTCACACATATCATGTGTGTTTACTTTCTACACCAGATGAAGCCATAAAAGATGTAAGAGTCAAGTTTCCATTTGATTGTTTGAAAAAAACTTCAAAATGTCTGCCCACAAGTAATGAGGTGTCCTCACTTAAATTACCTTTTCAAAGATTATCACAGGCCCATGAGAGCAGCCTCTTCAGTTTGGGGCTCAGTTTTAATTGGTCAATACAGTACCCAGAGGTTAAGTCCTCAGAGAAATCTCACAAAGCAACAACAAAAGGTTGCAAACAGCGTTTTCCAAGAAAAATGACTTTCTTGCCATTGACTCTTAGCTAAGCAGGGCTTTTTAAGACTGATAATAGCCAGTAGGTTATGTCTTGGCAGTGGGGATAAAGGCTAGTGTGAAAAAACAGGAAAAAAGTGTCACCTGATGATGACCCAGGGTTCAGACATCCCCCTTCCCACAGACTCTGTACCTAGAAAAGCCAACGTCTACTTTATGAGCCACTGGAACAAGTTGGGAGCTTGTATCCAGAGCCTATGGAAGCAAAGAAGCATAAACTTGCCCCTAATTAGCTTTCAAATCAGCCTGGACATAATAATTTGACTAGTAACATCCTCAGATCGGGGAAAAGTTGAGGAATTTAAATAGAGGAACGTGGTACCTGATAAACCTTTGAGCCCAGTATTGTGAGAGAAGTGGAGGAGGAGGAAGGTAAGAGAAGGAAAAAGAAAATGCGAAGGAAGGGAAGGAGTGGGGAAGAAAGGGAGAGAGGGAGAGGGAGGGAGGAAGGAGAGAATTTCCTTCAGCAACCCTAGGGCTTCTGTTGATGCTTTGTTTATGCAAAGTTAGCCAGCCTGAGACCGCTGGAAAGAGTTGGGAAATCTGCAATGAGGAAGGCAAAATCATGTTTAAATTGAAATGAAAGAGGCACACACATGCACGTGCGCACGCGCGCACACCCCCACGCACACACACCCACACACACGCACGCCCACGCATACATACGCACACGCGTGCACACGCACACCACACACACGCATGCACACGCACACATGCACACGCGCACGCATGCACACGCACACACGCACACGCATGCACACGCACACATGCACACGCATGCACACGCACACATGCACACGCACGCACGCATGCACACGCACACATGCACACGCGCACACACACACACGCACGCACACGCTCGCTCCTCCAGGCCGGGCCGCCCCTGCCTGCGGACCGAGACGTGGAAACACTCCGAGGCGGGGCGGGGCGGGGCGGGGCGGCCCCCAGCTGCCGCCCCGAGCCTGGCTGAGCTCTGGTGAATATCAGGTTCGGATTAGTGACAACTCCCAAGTCCTGCGGGCGGCGGGGGCGGGCAGCTCGCCCAGGTCTCTGCACTCGACCCGGAGCGCGGCTCGGCTCTGGCGCCGGGCGGAGCCGGACGCACCCGAGGACCCCTCGGTCCCCGCCCGGGCGAGAGCCCCGCACTAGCACCGCCCAGAGATTGAGTTTGTCAGCGATCATAAAATGGGAATTGATTATTCCAGCCACCATTGATTAGGGAAGAATGCTTACTGCAGCAGCGGGGGAAAAGGTTAAGAGGAAATTGACCTTCTTCCTAGGTGACATAAAGTCATTAGGTAAATGAGATATCCACGCAGGAGTTTTAAGGTCATGCGCGATTTTTATTTGTAGCCTGGAGAGGAGACCCGGAGCAGCAGCTTAGGGCTGGGACCCGAGCTCTGCTGGACTCAAGAACCCACCCGAAGTCACTGGCCCGCGGTCCTGGGAACGTCGCGCCCAGTCTGTGGGGTCCCGGGACTCCCGAGTTGGCACCTCCGGGCGCGCGCCCCGCGCAGCCCCAAATGCGCCCCTGCAAAAGGACCTCGCGCTCAAGCAGACGGTGACAGCAAACGCCCCGCCGGAGCCCGCCACCTCTGGGAGAAAAAGTGTTTTCCTTCCATTCTTTCTTTCTTTCTTTCTTTTTTTTTTTTAGAAAGAGTGAACGAGATATTTATGCACATATTTATCCCCTTAATTATAGGAATTAATCCTCTTACTTATGACTAAAAGGTAACGTCGAAAGACGTCCTTTTGATGTGGAAAAGCCCCATTTGTGACTCACATTCAGACTGATTAAGGAATAATTGTTGTTAAACGCTTTACAAGAGGAAAGTGTTTAATTGAGGGGCATTCGTAATTTTACGGCTTAGTACAAAATTAAACGTAATTAAAAACTCAGAAATTCCGACTGATTTTCCAATTATATTTATTGTTTGAGCTAATTGTTACACAAGGGTATCACTGCTCCCTAAAGGAGTTGGGGTGGGGGGAGGCAACCATACCTTTTCCAAATATTCGCAGAGAGGCGCCGGAGAGCTCCCAGCAAGTACCTGGGGAGCAGGGACCCTCCCTGTCCTTTGCACCGCCTGCACCCCGGCCGGCTCCCCTCCCTCCCCAAGGTAATTGAGCCTGGCAGTCCCTCATGCTTCTCTTGCAGTCCCTGCAACACCTTGGGATGTGATAAAGTGATGGCAGTTCTCTTCTGCAGATCATTACAGCAAAACTGGAAGTTTCTGCAGAAGGCTGACGAATTTCTTGAAGTAACACTTGTCATACATGGTGGAGAGATTAAAAAAAAACCTAAGTAAACACAGCTCTCAGGGGCGATCCCTCGATGCCTCTGTCTTCGCAAGTGTGGCAGGAGGGAGGTAACACCGACTGGAGGATGTTTATAAACGCGCAGGCGAAGGCGTACAGATGCGAGCTGCAAACTTTCTTTAGCTCTGCACTTTTTTAAGGCAAGGATGAGTATGGAAAAAACTTCTCAGATTTTTTTTCGTTAATGCTAGATTGAGGGCATAAAGCCAAGCTATCTTTGTGCATTCGCTTCTTTTAATGTCCAAATGGACTCATATAGCAACATTCAAAGGTTTAGGAAACGTGTTTTCATGTTGTAGAAACAAAAACACATCCTTACAGCTAGTCCAGAGTGGTCCTGTCTTCCCTATCAGACTTGAGGGAATCCTGGGGGAAAAAAATAAAAAGCATAAAATTAGCCATAATGTGAATTTATAATTTTCAGTTAGTCTAGAACAAGGGTTCAGAGTGAGGGAATGTTTGCGTTTCAGTAAGAATATTTAATTTCTCTGGGAATTTTAGGATAGAGACTTCAGTGGTGCAAGCTTTCCATCCACCTTTCCAATCCACACCCCATAAAGTAAATGGTCGCCTCTGATGTGCCATGCCAGGTGAAAATGGGTAGAATTAAAACTGTCACTTCTGTTTCCAACTCATGTCTTTCGACTGAGTTCAAAAGCGTGCAAAGGTAAAACGTGCTGATCACTTATATGCATTATTTCTTTTGCTGCCACCGCAGTTTTTAAGTAAAAAGAAAGAAGAAGTATTTCTATTTCCCAATTCGTTTTCCTGGGAAGACTTCAATCTTCCAGGTAGTTTGATGATGGACTTTGACACCTGTGAGAACGTCTGCCTGCTGGACTCCCAGGTTTATCCCGGGGCAGGGAGGTACAGCGAAATGTTTTTCTGCCCAAATAGTGTATTTTGGAGCTAGATGTGGGTGTTTAAACCTGACACTTTGCAACTGCTTCAATACCATTTTGGAGAAGAGGTTAGGATAGGCAGAGTTAGGCAGAAAGGAGGAAGCATCTCTTCTCAAAGTTAGAAATGGTGAAAAATACATAAAATCCATCATGGAAAATTGAGTGAAGGAGGCAGTGCACAGGTTAGCTTAGGCAAAGACTGCTGAATCCTTTGATGGAACTGACATGGATTTTCCAGAAATGGGATGGGGGATGGGGGAATCTTAGTGTGGGCATTTTATGTAAATGAGCAAATTCCAAATGTAGCACAAATCCGGTATAGTAAAACTGACAGTTCTGACAGTATTGACAACATAAATATATGTTTGAACACTGCACTTTCAGACACTTAACCGATGAAGCAATAAAAAAATTCGACTACAATATTTCAAATAATCGACATTGATGTTTTGATATATCATTTTTATACTCTGAATCGATCTATCACTCTGGGGCTGGTCAATTTTAAATAAAAATGGGCTGCAATTATTTGCACCTTGGCTAATGATGACCTAATAACAGTCCTCAATTCATTACACCTAAACCATTCTTTCTTCTCTCTACAATGGAGGTGGGGGCAACTCTTGGGCAGAAGGCCTAGGAGGACGTCATTCCTGCCCCATTTCCATTTTTGTGATGGGGTCAGATTCCAGATTTGGGCATGGAGCTTTGCATGGTTGACCTCACATGCCTGAGGCCAAGTTCCACTCACCTACTGGGTTGGTACTGGGGATATGACCCTCATTTTTATTTTGCAAAGGTGAAAAGTGAATTTTAGAAAACACAGTCATAAGGCTCCCTCAGGTCACATGTCCTTCCGGGCTTTCAAGGCCCAGATGGAAGAGACTCGCTCAAAGGGACTACTGGGGACATCTCTGGGCTGTGTGTGTGGCTGTACCTGCCTGTGCCAGAGAAGAATTGAATGAATCTCAGCCCTGTCCCCACCTACAGCGCCCAGTTCTTAGCCCAATCTCTCCTCTAGCCCCTACCCCCTCTGAGCTCCCAACACACCGCTGTGTTCACCGTCACTGGAAAAAAAAAAAAAAGCCCCGTATGAGAAAGGGGACCGTGACAATCTGAGAAAGGAGGAGGATGCTGGTTGCGCTGCTCCCCAGCCGGCCGACCTTCGCCAGCTCTCGGTTGGCTCTTCGCTGTAGGTTTTCTAGAGAGCTGTCCCACTCCCACTTTTCTTTACCCCTCCCCTCCAAGTTTGGTGTCGTGGGGGGAGGAGTGCAGGGGACAAAACTGATTACGTGAAGACAAAAACAAAAACCGGAAAGAAAAAAAAAAACAGGCCCAGTAGTTAGGTTCGAGCGGTCACTGAGCGGTGCGGTCACGCGAGGCCGTGGGCGCCTCTCGCACCCCCACTCCGACTTTGCCCAGGGCCCGGCGCCGCGCCGTGCGCTCCCCCGCCCCGTGAAGCCCCGACCTTTCCTCCAGCGCGCACTGGGCCTCGGCCTCCTGACCTAAAACGAACTGGGCTCCAGCAGCCGGGATTCCAGTGTCTGATTTCCTTCCTGCAAACTTCACAAATGCAGGTTTGAGCCTCGCCAAGCCACCCCCAGCAGAGCACGCGGGCCTTAAGCAACAAGTCCAGCAGCGCGAGGTTGCAAACCGAGGGCGCTGGATGCGTGTGACCCGCGCTGGGCAGGGACGGGGACCCCGGCAGGGCGGCCGCGCCGGAGCGTCCCGCAGGGCTGAGGGGCGTCGGCCTGGGGGCCGGCCCTGTCCAGCCGTCTGCCCTGGAAACGCGGGCGGACACTGGAGAAGAGACCGGGAGAGGAGGCGGAGGGGCGGACGGCGTGGAGAGAGAGTGGAGGAACAAGAGAGGAGGCGAGGGGAGCAGAGAGCCAGGAAGGGGCGCAGGACCGAGACGGGCACAGCCAGAACCAGCGCACGTCGCGTTTGGAGCCCCGCCAGATAGCGCTAGAGGGCTATTTATTGAAACTCTTTCTTCCGCGAGCTGGGGAAACAGCTAAAATTGGGAGAAATGAAGACAGGGCAAAAGCAAACAAAATACGATGAACCTGTTCTAGCCCATTTGTTAAATAAAGCACAGGGTTATTTATTGCTGCTGTTCATTGTGTCGAGAAGAATCCGTAGTAGCCTAAGCGGGGAAAAGCAATAATAATAATAATAATAATAATAATAATAATAATAATAATCCTAAAAAACAAAAACAGACAACGAAAAGGCAACACAAAAACCAAGCAAAGAAAATACAGAGTCCTTCCCCCTGTTGATCCCAGCTAAGGAGGCAGAGAATGAAGTTAGCAGATAAGGAAATGAAGGGAATTCTCCTCAGCCCAACTTTCAGAGCTGCTAGTTACTCTGCTGGGGAGGTCAAGAGCAGTTCAGGAGGATGAGCCGAGGTTTACAGGTTTACGGAGAGGAGAGGTTTTAAAAGTAATAGATGACTCCAAGGGGTGGGGGTGGGAGGGTGAGAGGCAAACTCGTTATTGGAAATGCCAAATAAAATATATATCAAAAATTCCAGCTGTCAGCCAGCAGGTCTGGGGAAGAAGACAGCCCCTCAGCCCTCTCCCAGCAATGCTGGGCTCTGGGCTATGTTGCAGGGCTGCAATTACACTCCTCGAGGAACAATTTAGAAATGCTCTGGTAAGCTCTGAGCAAAGAGCTAGAATGCAAAAATTCACCGTGTCCTTTAGGACTCAAAGAAAAGTTGTGTGGCTGGAGAGAAAGGCTCTGGCAGTGAAGGGAAGTCCAGAGAAGGAAAGATAACAAAAACCTTTTTAAGTCTCTTTGACTCGCTCAGTTCAGTAATGCAAGGGGGGAAAAACCTTCATGTGATATTTTACTTTTAAATACTGATCTGATTTTATACTAAAATCCATGGCATTTCACACATCTACCTTTCTATTTTAACACTGCAGTTTTGTTTTACTTGAAATGATCTGTGTAAAAATCAAAGGAATAATTCACATCTTTCTTTCAAGCCAAAGTACAAAATATTCCAAACCAAAACATGAACTAAAGTTACAAACAAGATTAAGGTTGGGTTTATTTGTTCCTCTAAGAAAGGCATCAATTGTTCTAACTGTTGTAAGAAGACAAAAAGGATTTAAACTCAGCGATTTTAATACACAGATTAGCACTTCAGACCTCACTGTTCTGAGGAATTTGGAGTTATCTGTGTGAAGGAGCTACAACTTTCAAGAGAGGGGAGAAAAAGATTAAAAGAAACGTAGGATTCTTGTGGAGCCTGAGTAAATGCACCTCAAATGAGGTCTGAGCTTCAGTTCCTTTCAAATTAACTACTCTCCAAAAAGCCAGTGTCCTTTCAATTAAGAAACTACAGGGGGATTAAATTATACTTTTAAAATCCTGAATGTTACCTATAATAACTTTAAATGTGGAGTCAAAAAAGAAAAAACAGAAAAGAAGCCGTTTTCAGAGGTCCTGGGGATGCTTCAATAAGAAAGGAGTGATTAAAAACAGACTCTTCAATTTGAGAGGCCCAATTCCTTCTCCCATTCACTTCCACCTCCTTGGTCCGCTCCTTTTCACCTCTTTTTTAATGTAGTACCCCCACCCCCTACTCCAAAGCTAAGTAGCTGATTTGGGATTCTGAAGAAATAGGTTTCACCATCCATATTTGTTCTGGGGCACTTGTAAAATGCGATTTGTAGAGGGTCTTTAGCCTCCTGATTGTCTTTGAATTGTTTTTACTGAAACAGATCTTTTGCAGTTAATGAGCCCCCACGCAGCTGGACAGCTCCTCTCGGACACTGAGAACTCTAACCCCAAAATGACCCCAATTTGACACCGCAAGATGAAATTTTACCGCCTGTTAAAACCATTTCCAGCCTGGGCAGAAGGAGCTGACTGTTGAAGGAGATCCGTGGCGCCTCCTCTGACCCCCATCTCTGGCCATTCTCTAAGGCCTGCCCCACCCACTTTCCCATCACCCCAAAGGTGGGCAAGCAGAGGAGCCTAGAAGACTGCATGGCAGGGCAATGGCTGAAAATGGGGTAAGGAATCAGAGGGAATGGTCACCCCACCGCTGTGGCATGGTTTCTCCACGACTGGAAAACTGAGAGTAGGAGGCCAATAAAATTCTTAGGTAACAGATCAGCCTTCCTTGGGTGTGTTAATACAATGCCTGCAAGTCGATGGTTTTAAGTCATAAACGTACTGTGAAATCATCAGGATGATCCTGAACCGATTCCCTGGGTCAATTCCAGCGTGGTCTTGTGTGTTACCCACTGCTCTGGGGTTACCATTTTAAACTAACAATTTCATAAATGGCAAGGTAGGCGAAGTCTTTTTAGTTGCAAAATTTGGGATCTCCCTTGATGGAACTGAACTGCTGAATCTGAAAACCACACACAGATGTCCTTCAGCAGGGACGCACTTCTAAGACTCACACTTTTTAACTAAAAGTCTTTAAAGGTAATGATAATTTTCTTCTTTGACACAATCTCAAAATGCCATCTCTCTCCTCTTTATTCCTAGCCAGACTATCCCATTGTTTACTTTAATGTGTTCAACAAAATGCAAAAGAAATTATAGAATGTTAGCGAGAAATACAAACAGAAGTAGGGGGGTTCCGATTAAAATGCCTTTGCCTTGTCCAAAGAATAAAGAGTTGACTTTTCTTTTGTAAAACCAAGATTACTGCAAATAAACGGTTACTGTATTAGTTTAATTCTTTGAAAATGTAGAAACCATGGATCTCGATGGTTTTTACTTAGTTGCACTGCCATCAAAGAAACATTTTTAACAATGTGAAGTTTTCCTGAATCAAAGCTATCGGGATGCACAGCTAATCTTGCTATGAAAAAACAAACTGGTAAATAGCAGCGCAAGGTAGGAAAACGTTCAGTGTTTAGACTGTGCTGTGCACAAGTTCTGCTTGAAGATGATCTTTACAAAAGGAAGGGTTTATCAAGGAAACCGAGGAGGAGTTTCTTTAAAAACTAAAAGTCAGCTGGCGCTTACTTAGCAGGACACTTAAAAGAACAATAATCCCATGGGCGGCAGTCAATACTCAATACTGAATTTAAAGACAACTGGAGGCATAAAACCTGAAAAACAATTTAAACTTCTCAGCCAGCGGCGCCGGGCCGCCAACTTGGACCCACCGACATCTCCAACTCCACGGAGCCTGCAGCGAGCCCAGCCTGCGCGCCCTCCTCTCCCTCCTCTCCTTCACCTCCACCACCGCTGCCAAACTGCGTTCCTGTCGCTGCCGCTTGAAATACAATTCTGGAGAACAACACTTTAGGTCTTCTTTTTACTCACCTTTTAAAAATATGTCGACCAGCAACTCAGCGTCAAAAGGAGAAGGATATTTTTAATCTTGGAGTTCTTCTAGGAAAAAGAGAGAGAGAGAGAGGTGGAGGGAGGACCCCCCCACACACACACACACATCTTCAAGGTTTCAAACCCCTCGGGTCTCCTAGGCTTGAAGCCAGGCAGAAAGGCGGAAAACCTAGGCTAGCGTCTCCCTGAAGCTGCCCCAGCCCCGAGGTCCCTGCTCAGGCTACCGGGGCAAAAATCTCGCCGACCGCAGACCCTGTGCCCGGCGTGTCGCCATCCGCGCCTCTGCCAGCCCCTCCGCACTATCTTTCTTTATATGTGAGGGCCGATTTCCCGCAGACATCATTGTTATGATGGCTCATTTAATCAAACTGTTTAATTGCTCTGGTAATCACTATCATCATCACAGGTGCTCCATCATTCATCATTTTTGGAGGGCTTTATTGACCTCCGGAGCGCATTCCCTAGCTCTATTAAAACGAGGCCAAATTTCTCCGACTCTGCTTGGAGTCTCTGCAGGCTGCTGTCTTAGCCCAGTTAGTGTTGCTCGAAAGAGCTTGCAGTGTAGCAAAGATGGGAAGGGGGGCAAAGAGCCTCTCTCTCTCTCTCTCTCTCTCTCTCTCTCTCTCTCTCACACACACACACACACACACACACACACACACACACTTTCCTCTCCCTAACCACTCCCATCCTCCCCCGCCCCCGCAGGAAAGTCCTGCCGAAGCCGCTCGAAGACCACAGGCTACTTTCAATTTTCCAGAAGAGGTTCAGAGTTGGGGAGGGAGGAGACTGCAGAGGGAAGGTCTGTTCCTGATTCTTTGGGTCAGGAACCGTGTACGAGAGCACGGGCGAAAGTTGGGGAGCGGACTGGGGGGCTGCCGCGCGGCAGCGCTGGGGTAACCATAGCTCCGCCCCCAGCTCGGGGCTCGGCGAGATTGACGTCCGGCCGCCGAGAACCCGGCCCAGCAGTGGCCAAGTCCCGTGCAGTTTGAGACTGGCATTGCACCGGACATCGGCCAGAAACAGTTTCCACACCAGCCGTGCGGGGTAGCTACCTTCCTTTCCTACTCTCCTCTTCCTTTTGGGAAAAGTTCTTTCGGAGCCAGCCGCGTCTTCCCGACCCGGCGCGATCGCCCGGTGTAATTAGCACAGCCTCCAGCCAGGGTTCCCGCGCCCCGCCGCTGCGCCGCGGGCGACAACACAGCGTCTCCTAGCCGGGTACCTCACTTTCTCCCTGGTTCTTCTCCCCACCCCGTGTCTTCCCTGCTCGTGTTCTCCAGCTGGCTGGGAAACCCACTTTGGAGGCGCACAGCAGGCGCGCGCGCGCGTACACACACACACACAGCCCTGGCTACGTCGGACACCAAACACCCCACGACTCCCTCCCGATGCCACCGCCGCCCCCAGGGCCTCTTCGGGGTGGCCCTTGTCTGCACCGCTTGGAGGGACTGTGCTCTGGGTTACGCTGGTCTCTTCTGGAGCTGAGGGGAAAAAAATGAATATTGACAACAAGGGTCCTGGATCTGCACAGGGAAGAAAGTGCCACTTGGAAAAAAAAACAAAAAACAACTGTAGACCGGCGGTGGTAAGAGGTCTGCAGAGCTCGCTGCCCTGAGAGGTTAGCAGGAAGATTTCGGGGCGCTGTGATCCGCGGGCAGAGGAGGGGTTACTGCGGAATTAAAAGGAACAAAAGCGGCAGCGCCATGCCACACGTCCCCGACACGACCCAGTCAGGCAGGAGCCGGGGTTGGTGGGAAAATAAAGTAGAAGTAAGTTTTACGAAATAGTAAATAAAGAGATCTGAGGCTGTACCGTACTTTCCCTGCGGTTTCCTGCAGTTTTCCTCTCTGCGCTCTCCCTGGCCTCTTCCTGCTGTCTCTCTCCCCCTCTCCCTCTGCTCGCTCCCCATGCGCGCGCGCCCGCGCACGCACAGCCGCGCGCCCTCGGCGCCCCCTCCCCCCGCCGTCCCCACGGAGCAGCGGGCTCGCTGATTTGCTCGGGCCCGGCCCCGGCCTCCCCTCCCCCGCCCCCTCCCCCGGCGGGGACGTCCGATCGCACTCGCCGCAGCTCAGAGGCTCCGCGCCGCGCGCTCCTCCTCGCTCCCGCTGCCCATCCCGGGATGCGCCTCCGCCGCGCCGCGGGCTATGGCCACCGCGACTTCCGGGTTCCGTCATTCCGCTCTCCCGCCGCCGACCGGCGCCGCCGACCCGGGGCTCTGCTCTAAGCCCGGCAGCCGCCAACCTGCCGACACCTACTGACGCGCACCCGTCTCCAGGGGAGAAAGAGCGCGAGCGGGCGCGGGAGCGGGCGCGCGCGAGAGGGAGACAAAATCCCGGCCGTGAGGGGGGCAGGAAGTCCAGGTTTTGCAAACTATTCGTTTTTTTCTCGATTTTCCTCCCCGCTTTTTTTTCGAGCAACACTTTAAAGAGAGAGGATCCTACTAGCGACACCGCGGGGGCAAAGCGCAAAGGGGGGCGGGGGGAGGAAACATTCAAGAAGCAGAAACCCCTCGTGGAGTTTTACTGGAAGAAAAAAAAACGGGTCTGAAAGATTCCTCCTCTTCATCATCGTCAACCATCATTCATTCACTACCTTGACATTCCGGGCCTTGATTGACATCTGGAGTGGCAAAAAGCCATGAAACACGACAGTTCGGTTACATGTGGGCTGCTGACGGGCCGCTCGTAACCTTCAGCACGGGGGCTTGACAATTTTTTTCTTCTTTTTCTTCTTTTTCTTTTCTTTTTTTTTTTTCCAACTGAGAGGAAGAGAAGAGAAAGAGGGGGAAAGGAGTACCGAAGAGGAGGAGGGGAGGGGGGAGGAGGAGGAGGTGGAGGAGGAGGAGGAGGAAGATCAGGAGGAGGAGGAAGAAGAGGAAAAAAAGAGAAAAAGAAGAAATATCACAGGAAAAAAAAAACCCACCCAAACTCTCCGTTGTCTTGCCTGGGCTTCCCCCCCTAAAAATTAACATATTGGAGAATTGGGAGAAGTCTCCTTGGTTTGGAAAAACAAACAAACAAACAAAAAAGGAATCTTCAGCCTAGATCACTTTCTTATCCGGACTGGGATATTAAATATACGACACATCCCGGAGTTTATTGGAGCGCAGACTGATGGCGCAAAGGGTAGGTTTAAATCTCCAGCACTTACCTAGATATAAATCCTGTGCTCCGAGGGGCCTGGCCCAGCCTCCTCGCCCTCGCAGCCGCCGCTCTTGCTGCTGGATGATGGCGGCCAGTATTTTAAAAAATAGCAGCAGAATTATTCACCGGCTTCTTCCCCCCCGTGCCTCTGCGTGTGTGCGAGTGTGCGTGTGTGCGTGTCTGGGCGCGCGTGTTCCGGCGCTGTGCGGGCGGGCGGGCGGGCGGGCGGCGAGTGCGTGTGAGTGCTGTGTGTGTGCGTGCGTGTGCAATTGTTACACGCTTTCGCCTCGCTCCAGCTTCCACCCCGGCGGCAGCGCGAACCCCGGTTCTCCCGCCGCCTCTGCTGCGCCGCTGCTCCCGCGGCTCCGGGCGGGCGCGGGCTGCGTAGGAGCCGCCGCCGGGGCCGCCGCTGGGGCCGCGCTGTCGCGGCCGCTGCGCCTCCGCCTGGACTGGCCTGGGCTGCTTGTTTTGTCTCTGAAACTGACAAGGACGCAGGGAATCGGCGGCTAAATAATGTTCCTGGTAACTTTCACGTTCTCGCTCCCTGCCCCCCGGGAGGCACTGGCCCTGGTCTTCCCTCGCCCTCTGCGTCCTCGTCCGGCTTATTAGCGTTTTTCTTCTCTTTTTATTTTGTTTCATTTCGCCTTTTGATTTATTGGATCGTCCGGCGGAGGCGGAGGGGGGTTAGGGGTGGGATCGGGGCTTCCTCCTGGCGCTCGCTCCACTTCTCCCCGGGTTGGCTCTGCAGCCTCCGGCGGGCGCGGGGCCTCCTGCGCCTCCTTCATCCCCAGCCCCGCCGCCTCCTCTTCCTCCTCCAAATGCTGCTCTTGGGTCGCACTGTTCCATTTAGGATTTTAAAACCACCTCCCTCCCCTTAACTTCCAACTTCGTGGTTTGGGCTGGTTTGGTTTCTTGTGTTCCACTTGTGCTGGGTACTTTTCTCCTTCCTGACTTTGTTTTTATTTCTCTCTCTCTCTCTCTCTCTCTCTCTCTCTCTCTCCCTCTGCCTCCCCCTCCCATCTGTATCCCATTCCCACTTCTGGCTTCGCTCTTTCCTTCCTGCTTTTTCTCTTCCCTCGATTTGCTCTCTCTCCCTCCTGTTCTCTTACCCCTTCGCCCCCCTCCTCCTGGCCGGCTCTGACAGTACGATGAGCTGCCCCATTACGGCGGGATGGACGGAGTAGGGGTTCCCGCTTCCATGTACGGAGACCCTCACGCCCCGCGGCCGATCCCCCCGGTTCACCACCTGAACCACGGGCCGCCGCTTCACGCCACGCAGCACTACGGCGCGCACGCCCCGCACCCCAATGTCATGCCGGCCAGCATGGGATCCGCTGTCAACGACGCCTTGAAGCGAGACAAGGACGCGATCTATGGGTAAACCGACCCCCGGACCCAGCTTACTGTGTGTGAGTGTGAGCGAGTGTGCGTGTGTCTCTGTGGGGGGCGGGAGGCGGAGAGCTGGAGTGGGGAGTTATTTCTGCAGGGGGCTGCTTGCCGTAGGAAGGGACAGTGGAGGAGCCAGCCTTCTGCCCCCGGAGTCAGGGACCCGGAAGATGTAGACTGCTCCACTCCCACGGTCACTGCAAACCCCACAGCCAGAGTGGCTTCGTGCACAGAGCCCTGCCTGGGCCTTCTCCCTAAGGACAAGATTCCTGGCCGAAGGACGCAGGGCTGCTTGTTCCAAGCCCCCTAACAGAGGCCTTGACGAAGGGGAAAGTTTCCTGCTGCTGAAAGCAACTTTTTTTTCCTCTTCAGTTTCCTAGCGAGGGTATGGGAGTCACTAAACGCAGTCTGAGCTGGGATCAGGGTTGCTTCTGCCGGCCAGGAAGTCCTAATCACCCACTTCTTAATTCTCTGTAAATAAAGGGGGCAGACCTTGAAGTGCAGCGCGGTGGAAGGACTGCTGCTCGGCCAGAGCCGAGCTTGGGGCGGGGGGAGTAGGAGAGATGGCTGGAAATTATTTTATGTTCTGAGGGAGCTCGGGGAGGGGTGGGGAAGTCAGGTACTAACGTGTGCACGGCGGGCTCTTCCGGCTGAGGGTAGGTGGGGAAGGCAGCGGGATGCCGAGGGGAGGGGACAGTGGGTAAACAGCAACTGAGCCGAAAGCCAGAGGCCGCAAGCATCCCGAAGTGTGGCTGAACCGCCCGGAGGAGCACAAAGGACATTTGCGCACGCACACGTCCAAGTTTTAAAATGCGATTTATTTATTTTTGTCTGCTGCCACGCTGGGAGAAGTGTGGTCTTAGGAAGGCAGCTCTTTGGTGTTTCACATTCCTATTATT